>CM060952.1:64523024-64668024 GCA_030765055.1 Mantis religiosa | reverse complement strand
ATTATTATTATTATTATTATTATTATTATTATTATTATTATTATTATTATTATTATTATTATTATTATTATTATTATTATTATTATTATTATTATTTATATACTTCAGAATGCTTGGTCTTTTTGTGATTTGGTGGAGAGAGGGCGAAAACGTCATCCTAAGAATAGTTGACTAATTTCTCTCTGCTCTTTCTTAAGTTTCTATTTATTTATTATTTATGTATTTATGTATTTATTTATTTATGTATTTGTGTATTCATTCATTCATTCATGTGTTTTTCTACAACAGATTGATCCAGTATAAACTTGGCTTATGGATATAATATGCAAATTTAAGTGTAATACCAAAATTAACATAAAGAATAAGGCAAAAAATTAAGATAAATCCAAAGACTATATCATTGTTGACAAGACATATGTAATGGTGTTATCTTAAAACTTACAGCGTAAACAATACAACTGAAAATCGCATGCGGTTTAATTGCTGTATGGAATATAGAGAAATGTCTATATAAATTGCATTTCTTTGAAGTTTGTAGCTTTTCGTCTCATCTTTATTTTATACATGCATAAATGATGAATTTAAAATGCTTCCTACACATGCGATTTCTTTGCACAATTGCTATTAATCTAATGACGTGTTTTGAATCATTTACCGGTATTCTGTTAATAGTTTTTGTGTCATTGGAACGAAGTTAGCTATCAGGTGTAACGTGATGTTATCATATTTGGTAGTGTCTGGTGGTTTTACAAGAAAATGAAACATTGAGCCATCACATCAAAATCAATTTAGGTCATCACTTTATTGAACGTCGCTTTATCTTATATCGCTTCTGCAATATTAGCGCCAAGGTTGCATAAATCAAATTTTTAGAACTGCTATTTATAATGCTGAAACTCCAGGATTGCGCATGTGAACATCCTTCAGTTCCGGGTTCAAAATGTCCGTGTGCTAGTTTCTTTCTGGCAGCATCCTTCAAGTCATTGTGAGTCAACAGTATTCATGATTAATTTCATATGTATGCTAAATAACTAACAAACTTATAATTAAAGCTCCAGCACCAATGACGATAGTTTATATTTATTAGAAATTTCTTCGAAATTAATTTTAACAAATACTTTGAAAACATACGAAGATCTAACCTTATATGTTTATAACAATGAATAAGAAAGTGTTCCTTAAAAATTTACAATAATCCGCAGAATGTGGAAGTACAAATGCAGGATCGAAACACAATGCATTCCATGGCATGTAGAAATGTTTAACTATAATCTTAATATTCTAAATTTTTCATGGTCTCATGATACTGGTGAGCTATAGGTATAAATTACATAAAAATAAACTCAGAACCGTTCTAATAAACACAGATTTTTATTCTACTGCAGTTTGCAATTATTTTATGCACAATAACAGGGCAAGCATATGTATCTCCATATCGAATTCAAAGTTCATCTGAAAGTGCCCATTCAGTTACCTTAAGCTGACGAATATAACCCACCTCGGTAGCGTGGTGGTAGCGCGTCTGCCTCACGTTGAGGAGGTCCCAAGTTCGAATCTCGGTCAGGGTGAGTTAATTGGATAATACTTTTTCTGGGGTTTTGCCTTATCCTGAAAGACGAATGTCGGTTAACTCTTAAGCTCTACGGACCCTGGGCTTATTTGAGCATCATTTCGCCCACTCCGTTAACCATTCATATAACTTAACTTTGGAGGACGTAAATGACACATACACACAGCGTCAAAGACAGCATATAAACTTTATTACTTGCAACGGAAAGCCAGTGTGGCAGGACATACATAAACTTTCTATTTGTCTCGTATAAAAGCACATCCAAAGATCTGCTACTGTAGCTTCTAAAACAAACAATGATTTTCAGTTTCAATTTATTGTCCATTGAGATCAGACAGATATTACAGACGTCGTCAACACTATGCATACAGTAGAAACATAGGTTTATAAAAATATGATTTTTAGTGAAGATGTTTACATTCTTAGCATTAAATGCCCGGATTATTAATATTGTATTGATATATTAATGGAGTATTGGTGTGATTTCTGCTCCACCCACCTTGTCCTGGAAACATGTTTTAGATTTCTTTTCCTATACATGCTAATGAGCGATTAGCAGCTGTTAAGTCTTCCTAAGAATAGTTCTGTAATTGTCCCCTTTTTTGCATGTGTAAATTGCATTGTTTGAAGCTTTTTCATGATACTTTTGGTCTCATACTTGATATTTTCACCAATTCATACATAAATGGTTCATTTAAAATTCTGCGTTTCATAAATGTCTTTCTACATGTGCCATTATTTCCCACCTTTACTATCATCCTTGCGGTCTGTTTTTTAAACCAAATTTCTGCATTAAGTAGTAGTGTTCCCACATAATGTTAGTCCATCTTGACCCCTAACAGTCGGATAACATTTAAATCACGATGGGTGTGTGAGTATGGCAATATTAACAAAAGTAATGCGTAAAAAATAAGAGGAATACTACAGTATTTTGCAATAAATAAACATCTTCAATTAAATTAGGAATCAATCCTTTTTCCACTGCAATTCATGTCCTTCCCCCGGCTAAACTAAAATGACAATGAAGTAGTATTATTTTACTCGGGGAAATTTATGAAACAGTGAACAGAATCTTATACCTTCTCTAAAACAAAAATGCAAATTGACGCGTGAACACACATCATTTATGGTGTTTCGTTTAATCACTCCTAGGCAGGTGTCGTCACTGATTGAGTAATTGCTGCCAGTGTATCAGAATTTATGGCGATACAGGCATCTGGAGTACGTGATATCATATCTTCTGGTGTAGTTGGAACCTTCTGATGCATTTCACTTTTCAGATGTCCAGAGATGCAGAGATGTGTAGGTTGTAAGTTTGCATACCTCTGAAGACGTCTACACCTGTATCCAAAGATCTTGAAATATATCCTCAAGTGCATCTCCTACAATTTAAGTATTGTTTGCAGCCCACCAATCATGCTGGCACAACCTTTAGACATGTGTCTTTGTACAGGTCGTACAACATTACGACAGCAAACCTATTAAGAAACGCCTGTACATTCGTCCATTCGGTTTCTTTTCCAGAGATGTGTTATCCTAATGCCACACCAGACATTTAAGCTCACTGACATTGCAGTTCCACTTCACCAAGCCAATGAGGATTTTCCGTTGCCCAGTAATGCATGTTATGGAGGTTGAGTTTTCCATAGTTTTAAATGATGCTTCATCCCTGAAAAGATATGGATTTGCTGCCAAGTACTACATATGCTTTTGAAAATCGTTATCGTGCAGCTCTTGATGGGTTGCGATATGGAACGGGTGAAATTTGTGCCTATGCAGAATGCGTAGTGTACTTTGGTCGGCTTATTCCCATCACTAGTTCCAACTCCCTATTGATATGCGAACTCGCTGCAGCTGGTGTAAGTTCCACAACTTCTGCTCCTTCCTGGGTTACCTCCTGCCTCGAACCCTATTTCGTGCGGAGCGGCTGCCAGTAGTGCGAAGACATACTGTAATATTCACAAGGGTTTTTTATAAGAGATCCTGACGATTAGGGTACCGTTCTGAATAGAAAGGCATTGCTTTGACATGTTGACGATCTTCTCCATAAATTAGAAATTGAATCTAATACTTTGAAACGCATTGTAGAACACCATGAATAAAAAGATGAACACATTAGTCAACCAGGGCATGTGCAATGTCTTACAATCATAAACTGCCCTATCCTACTTTCGGAAAATACAGTCTGATGATCGACGTACATTAACAGACCGTCTTAGTAGTGCACAGGGAAATGCCTCCTAAGAACTGAAGATATACATCAATGTTGATTCCACCCTCGAAGCCGATGTCAACAGTCCGACCAGTGGCCATGATGACGTGAGCACCACAGAGATTGTTTAAGGTGTCCTCTCCTCGAGTGCAGTACTCCAAGTTAGCTGTTGTTAGCTATAGGCTGAGCATCAATTGCAGTACAGAACATTAACATTATGAAAGGGTAGAGCCAGACTGAAAAATTCATTGCCATAGCCGGGATTTGAATCATGGATCTTCTGGTTTCCGCCCATAGCTGTAACCATTTGAGCTACTATGGCCGACATGACTTTAAATTCTCCAACTGACTCGTGTTTCTCGCGGTAAACCACTAGGAGTTCTCATAAACACATGAGACAACTACCTTAATGGCGACTTACTATGCTGTAAGTACTTTAAGGCCCGGGCTTTATATTTCGGACTACTATTAGGTACAATTAATAAAAGGTAATTGGTCTTTCACAGTGGCCGTGTCTAGGAAGCACTATGAAAGGGTAGAATCAGACTGAGAAATTCAATGCCTTAGCCGGGTTTTGAACCACGGATCTTCTGGTTTCCGTCCAGCCGCTCTCACCATTTGAGCTACTATGGTCAACATGCCAACATAACATTAAATTCTCTAACTGACTCGTGTAATTTCCATTAATTGTACCTAATAGTGGTCAGAACTGTACAGCCCGGGCCTTAAAGTATTTACAGCATAGTAGGTCGCCATTAAGATAGTTGTCTCATGTTATTATGAGAACTCCTAAGTGGTTTACCGGGAGAAACACGACTCAGCTGGATAATTTAATGTCATGTTGGTATGTTGGCAATGGTTAGAGCGGCTGGACGCAAACCAGAAGATCCGTGATTCAAATCCCGGCTATGGCATTGAATTTTTTAGTCCGGCTCTACTCTTCCATAGTGCGTCCTACACACGGCTAGTGTGAAAGAACACTTACTTTCCATTAATTGTACCTAATAGTGGTCAGAACTGTAAAGCCGGGCCTTAAAGTCCTTACAGCATAGTAAGTCACAATTAAGGTAGTTGCCTCATATGTTTATGAGAACTCCTAGTGGTTTACCGAGCGAAACACGAGTCAGTTGGAGAACTTAATCTCATGTTGGCATGTTGGCCATAGTAGCTCAAATGGTTAGATCGTCTGGATGGAAACCAGAAGATCCGTGGTTTAAATCCCGGCTATGTAATTGAATTTTTCAGTCTGGCTGTACCCTTTCATAGTGCGTCCTAGACACGGCCAGTGTGAAATAACAATTAATTTCCATTAACACTATACTTCTTCACTTAACAAAATTGCGTTGATATCCATATCCTCACAAATATTGAGGTGATCAAACGTTTTTTGTACGTAATACTCCTCCCCTTAGATAGTATTAAGTAGTAATTCGCTCCACCTTAGATACCTATTATGGTTCAGGAGTTTTCGAAACATTAGGTGATTCACCGCATATAAATACATAATATACCTGCTTCATCACTTTTTCATGCACTGTTCTAACCTACTTATGTAAATATGCTCGGAAAGTTTATTCATTACTACTTTTTCTTTACCACATCCTCATATAATATAGGGTATAGTTGGAAGTAATAAAAGCTATGGTGAAAAACAAATAGAACTGCTTTCGTTAGCAAAAGGTTTTTCCTTTGATAACTATGCACGTATTACTTGTGCTAGTAGCATATAGTTCTATTTTCTTCTTTACTAATTCTATATTGTTTTAAGCACTTCGGGACTAAATACACATAATAAATTTAGAAAGTGCACCTTCGGAGTTTATTTAAAGTATCGTTTATTAAATTCAATTGAATAAGAGCACATGATATATTAAATACGAATATAAACATGGTAACCCATTAATGCCCACCATATGATATTTATTACACAAATAAATCACGCTTTTAACATATGTGCAATTACACATTTGTGTTGCTTAGTAGTCCATAGTTGATGGTTCAATCTGTTACTTTTAACTTCCAAGTATGATTTATTGTTGGTTTCCTATCATTTGTTGCTGAAATAATGAATGTGTGTTGAATTTGGTTTAAAGACAGAAGAACAAAATAATGGAGCGTCGGCAACAGTTTTATGTATTTTTATGGTTTAGGCATATTAAGTAGGCTGAAGTATCGTACAGATATAGCTACTGCAGACGCTATGAGGAACAATATGTTAGCTAAATCCACATAAAAGGTAATATTTGTTTATTTCCTTGAACATTTTCCCGTATGACATTTCGTACGCTGGACACTCACAGGCATTATACCTTTCACGTATAACATTGAAGCAGATGCAGAAGTTATCCTCAGGCTTTTAGGGACCCTCCAATTTGAAGATATATATCACATATTTCAAGAAGTTAAACTTGAACCAGGTTAAACGATGTCATATACGACAACAACAGTAATTTAAATGACACAATGGTAATCATAAGAGTGATGAACTTACAATTGCATGGTCTACAGGGAAGGGTGCATTAGGACAAGGAGCAGAAGTTAGATGCATCAAGACCTCAACGAAAGACATTTGTGAGAACATTCAGTTAATTTCTGAGACCTATAAAGAGAAGTTATTAGCAGGTTAACAGCAGGGGCCCCATTCTAAACCCCAAACTATACTAAGCTCCATTTTTAGAAGATAGAATCAAGAGACAGCTAAACCATGTAGAAGACATAAGGCAAGAACATGGATAGAAAGAGAACTGGGAAAGCTTCTGTTTTCGTTTTTCAGTTTACGTCCTCCAACGTTAAGTCATATCGGACGATGAATGAGATGGGGGAAATGATGCTCAAATGAGTCCGGGGTCCATGAAGCTTGGAGTTACCTGACATTCGTCTGTCAGGATAAGGGAAAACCCGGGAAAGAAGCTTATCCAGGTAACTAGCACTGACTGAGATAAGAACTCGGGAAACTGTGAAAGCCTGTACAATTCAATACAGTGTGTACAGCTAACATGTATTCACGAATAGTATGAAATAAATTATGTTCTTTTGGATATTTTCAGACAGCGTTTTATGACACTTTCTACTGATGATACTCGATATCACTGTAGTATGTGTGGGGAAATGATACAAATTTCAGTGCATCAAATACGATATTGGCCTTCATGCTAAGAATTGTTACGTTCAATACCACTTGAAGAAATGAAGCCAGTTGGATAAAATGTGAAAGTGATTTTCTTTACATAATATTATACGCCTTTGTAGGAATTTTATTTAAAATTAATAATTATTAATCTTCTTTTAAAATAGCACTTCACAGATAGGAGCAGAAAATGTTATTATCAATGGAATATTCCATATTTTTAAAATATTATGCATAGTGCGTGAAACACCATACATATAACTTTTACTTGTTAGTACCCTGCGTATATACGCTAAAATTTAAACACTTAAAATAATTGACTCGACTCTACTCTATATTATAATCACTTAATGGTAATAAAACCTAAATTAATGGAATAAATTTAAAAAATAACTGGAATTAATGGGTTATTAGTCTTAAAAGGACTGTAAGATTTGTAAGTTAGACATTTATACAATAGATGACGAATAACTTGCTATAAGATAATAAGGAAACGAGTTATTAGAGTCGTGGAAGATTACTCAGGAGGTATCTGTAGGAAAACAATACTTCCGGTCTCAGTGGTCTTTCTTATAAGTCTGTACCTTGGCTCATCGGTTATTTTCCATGAGAGTTGTTTAATGTAACGTGCAGGATTTATAATACGCGGTAATCCAATTTAAACTGAAAAAATCTGTGACATGCTGTGACAAACATCAACATATTTCAAATGAATAGACATCTATAGCTCTAAAGAAAGCATTATTATATTGTGTAAGAATTGGTACATTTTATGCAGAAATATTTATAAAAAAACATAAGGTAAACCACTCATAGTACTTTTTTCATAAGGGCAGAATTAAACGTAATGTATTTTTGGTAAAATGTTAATGCAGATTTTAGCATTAATAAGTAGGGCCCGGAGGTTGTTGACCTAAAAATTCTCCAAAAATGAGCTATAAAAGGCCCTTAAAATATAAAGTGCACATAAAATGTAAAAAATTACCTAATAAAAATTAACAATTTCTTTCATAATAATAAATTAATAATGTGAAAGACAAATAATGAATATATGGTTCCAATAACCACATGCTATTCACCCTTCTTTCACTACTTGAAAATTGTCACAGTGGTAAATACCATATACCCCAGCGTGTTAAATTGGTGCCGCGGGCAAAGCTATATTAGGGGCTTTTTCTTTGAAGTACATAGTTCGAGTTGATGCCTTAAAAATATTTTCTTTACTGTGGAAATTAGTGTATCTACTTCTGGAAATGTTGGCCTGACCTATTCCGCAATTCGATGAAAAACATGGGCAAAACACGTAATATGCACCATCTTACTGTAAAATGATTGGATCGATTTTGCCGCCTTTCTATGTAAGGCGCCACGTATGTTAGGAAAAGGAGCATGTTGTCATGGTTTATTCCACTAGGTCGCAATAAAGACATGGATTTATCAAACAGTTTGCATATCTAACGCTGGTTAACAGCTTCCATAACCTCTGAGGCGAGAAAAACATTTGTCCGGCACTAGTAGCTTCTAGCGTACCATTGGCTACATAACGCCTCTCTGAATCGGTTGTCTCATCAATTGATACATAATTTTTTTCGCATTCACATTCACCTAAACGGTCTAACGTGTCTTCATAATATTTTTAGGTAACTTTTACGCAAGTTAATTCGTCTGGAATTGTATGACCAGTGTGATATTCCAGAAAATCTCGTAATTTGGAATTATTAATTTTCCTAGTGGCATATTTGCACTCACAAACACTTAACATAGTTCTTTATAAAAGGAAGATGACTTGTTACTTGACTCGAAGTCGCTTCTTTTATCAGTTACTGAGACGCCTGTCTCACACGTTGAAGAGCTCGCAAATGTTTTTCTGTGGATGCAATCCACACGTATTGCATGATGTAATTGGCGATTCTTCGAATTAATGCGTCATAAATTTACCATCACTGTTAGGACGCTGACCTCTGTTAATTACATGTTTACCACACTTACAGAGTTACTATTTCATAAGAAATATATAAATAAACTTTTAATCACAGATTATTTTAAAATCCTCCAAAAGGCCCACGGGTCAGGGTCAGGTCCGCCACTGAAATCGAACCCGGGCCCCCGAATGCGAGATACATATGAAAATGACCTATAAATTCGTGAAACAAGAAAATGACCGGAAAATGCATTTAAGTGTAAAAAATGACTATTATAAAAATGTGGAAAAAGTGCATTTTGATGAGCCATAAAAACCATGTATATTTAACGCATTAGTTCCAGAATACACTTAATTTCCGATAAGCATCGTCTATGACTACTCAGAAAAAGATGACTTTTCATCGAAATCCGGGCCCTACTATTAAGCTTCCAGTGAACCTCATACGCTACAAGAAGCTTCCAGACTTGATAGCTGTCCATAATTCAATCACCACTAATTGATACAGGCTATGTGCGAGTATTTCTGCTATTTTTAAAGGAGTAAGCAGTTGAAATGCTCGAGTAAATATCGAGTGAAGACCTCAATATAGTTTTAAACTCTACAATTGTTAATATAATTGCTGCAGCTTCGGCGAACAAAACTGACACTAGCGATGCAATAATGAAGTTCATTTGTTGGCTCTAGTTGTCCTTGTTATACCACATTACCTAATATGTGTATCTAATCTTATCTGGGGACATAATGAGAGTTTAATAAAGCTACGGCTCATTTAGATACATTGCTGCTAAATAAACAATATTAAGTGGGGCACTTGAAGATAACAAAAATAATATCAACATTTTATACTCTGTCAAACGGAAACTTATTTTTAATATACATTGAGTTTATTCATGAATTCATGAGGTAATGAAACGGAAATAAATGAACAACAAATATCAGGTAAAATCAAACACTTTAGGATATTTACTATGTTTACTTTTAGTATTACTTATGCAAATCACAAGGTTACCATCCTCTCTCTCTCTCTCTCTCGCTCTCACTCTCTCTCTCTCTCTCTCTCTGCTCTCTGCTCTCTGCTCTCTTCGCTCCTTCATTTTTCGTCGTGTTCTTACTATACTATGCATGACTCCGTAGTTAATTGACTTTCGGTGTTAGCTCCATGTACATAGCTCATTTGTAACATTTTCTTCTTCTGCGTGTATTGATACACTTCTCTTATTCAGTATTAGTATACGTAATTTCATTATATTAATTCTTTTATAAGTAGTTTCAATTTCTGTTAGATTTCCAATAATGTATTTTTTAATTAGTCTCTCTTCTACTCAATCATTATTTCCAACGTTTATGTATACCATTTTATTGTTACGACTCTTTCGTCTAACACTTTTGTTTTCTATATTCATATAAGTGGGCTAACATGCGTTAGGTGTACCTCCTACAATATGTAAACATTATAATCACTGCTGATAAAAAATACAGGTATGCTGCCCTCTCATGATATTATGTTATATGAACTAGGCTTAAAACCCTGTTGTGCTTTACGTTAATAGAGATAAATATTTGAACAAATTATCTCACTGCTAACCCTCTTCTAAGTTCAATGAGAATATTAGGTTTTAAGCGATAGTCAAATCAATCTTAAGATTTCATCCAACTGATAGGTAATGGCCTTGTACTTCTGTTCTCTGTGCATGGACCAAAGGGAAATAAATATCTTTATATTTGTTTTATAAACTCGGAAAACGTTTCCATTCTGAAAGACTTTCGCGTAACTTTAAACCATAAGAGATAAACAAAAGTGTATTGCACATAAAATGTAGCTCCCACTTATGTAAAAGCAATCCTTTGAAGCAAGTCATTCCGTACGCACTGCTTTTACCTATTTGAAATGTCGAATACTTATATTTCCCAATTGAGAATCAATATTGGGGTTGTTCTTACTGCTTAATCTGTGATGAAGCCCTTAAAATTAAAATGTTTAAGTCTACCATATTCCCCACAATCTCCTGGAAAGTACAAGAAAGTTATTATGTGTTTCAAATGGGAAGGGCTCTGGAGTCCAGCTAATCAGATGCCGTATCACACTCAGCGTTGCCAGCTTGTTACCCCACGCCTTTTATATTTCCCTCTCTCTTGCACACTCATACAACATGCAGGTCTGCTTGGCGCAGACGTAAGGGTAAGCAAATTATATTTTACAAACTTTTACAATGATGCAGTTGCTAAAATCAAGATTGGAAGAAGCATTTTCGCGAATTATGTATATTTTTAAATACTATAACTATAATTATGAATTACCTATTTTTGTAATCCAATGGAATTGCCAGTGACTCATCCATATCGCTGCCAATATCACTTCCGTTAAGACATAATTCCTCATTCCTCATTGTCTTCATCGTCTGAGTCTTGCACCTTTGTGATTACAGATTCCAAAATCTGATCAGGTGCTATTTCTCTCGTAAAATCGTCTTTTTGAAGGTTTTCTGCATGCCTCACGCAGTTTTCCCAGTCCTGTTGTGTTACCTTGTCAATTTTTTCGTGAACATGTCTTTCAACGTCCGTCAGTTTAAGAGTATTATTTGCGTTTGTAGCCCCCCTTTTTATTTGAGCCCCCACCAACTCAATTGGATTATATTGGCAGTGGTAAGATGGGAGGCGTATTACTTTGTGTCCCATTGCAACTGTAAGTTGATCCAGCCAATACACTTTTTCCTGTTTTTAAACAGAAGTACTCTTTGCAATAAAACACGTTTAGTTTTTGTTTCCGAAAAGTTTTTGAAGAAAGTGTAACCTTAAAAATAACACTTCGAGCCTGACTTCTGCCTTTTTGACTCGCCACCAAATTCAACGCAAGAAGCCATTGCACTATTTAATTCTTACTCTACTGTTGTCTAAAGAACAACCGAATGATATAGATCATAACTCTCCAGAGTAAGCAAACACTTCTTATTCAGCATTCATTCATAAACATAAGCATACAGCATTCCACAGGCTTACAGGAAATTAAGTGTTTGCTCTTTCTCGAATTTAACACCTTGACTTATTTATTCACAGTATTTCTTTTATCACGTCATGTCAGTAGTTTAAATTTCAGTTCTGAGTAATTAAAAGTATATGTACATACATACACAGCAACCACTTTGAACTCTCTAGAGTAAGTAGAGATTACGAACCATTCATAAACAAAGATATAATGTGACCAGACACGTTCTGCCAAGGCAGCAGGAAATTTATTGTTTCCTCTCGCTCGAATTGGCTTATTCAAAGTAATTCTTTTATTACGACATGTCAAACATTTACGTTTCAGTTCTGAGTAATTGCAAATATACGTACACGCATACATGCCAACCAATAATGATATTCATACAGTGCTTACGTCGCGATTTACTGTTATAATACAAGTGATAGTTGTTTATTTATTTTTATTAGAAGTACTATTTGAGCGAAAAATATGGGGGTTTTGTGGTTATGTTAGATACATTACTCTCTTCCTTCCACATGGATCAGTTTTGGCAAAATATGAATTTTCTCTTGGCGCGAATAGTATTTCATACAGATTGATTATGTTGGCGCTCCTCACACACCACTTAGCGGTAATGCAATACGACAACATCGCAGGACGCCGATTGGTTGCTCACCTAGTAGCGCTCAAGGACAAACACTTTCCTATTTGAAACACACAATAGGCACAAATTCTGCAAACATATATCCTCCTTAGCATTTTTTTCTTCACTACTGAACATAATCTCCAGAGAGGCTAATACCTTCGCCATAGTGTTGTTCGGATTTAATTAAACCATCTCTGTAGTGCAATTTAACACGGTCCGCAAAACAGCTGTTTAATGCAGCAATGACTTCTTCCTTGTTGAGAAATCTTCCTCCTCTAAGAAATACTTTTTTACACTTTTACAAGTAATCAATGATGCATCCCAGAAAACACTCATTATAACCTTGTTAGCTGACAAAATTTACTTTGCCGTTTTTAGAGTTGTTTCAGCTGCGCAATACTCTATTTTGACTGTAATATACTTTCTGGAGGATAGCGACGTATTTAAATTTTATCCATGGTAACAAGGCGTCTCAAAAATTCTCTGCGATTTAGAGCTACAAATTCTGAACAGAAACTGTTTCTCTTTGCAACTTTTGATCAGGCATCAACAAGCACAGCACATATCTTGAACAGACCTTGTGAAACACCAAAACATTACTTAAAATATTACCTCACGTTCTTTTTATATGTTTACAGCCACTGCTTTCTCAAACAGCTATAATATGCGATCTTCCAGCAATGAACCATGATTTTTTTCAATGAGCTCTGGAGTTGCGACTTCCTCAGGGCGTCCAGAGCGAGGCTCATCACTAGTGCTCGTACGTCCTATTTTAAAGTCCGCTACCCACCTTTTAATCACTGTATATGAAGGGGCAGAGTCTTTCAATGTACTATCAAACTATTCCTCGATTTCTTTAGGCGTTAAACCTTTCAAATGGAAATATTTCTTCACTGCTCGTTTTTTCAAAATGCTCTATTTTCGTAAAACCTCTGCACTTGTCTTTTCTTAAAATTCGGCCATTCCAAAACTAAACAAGCTGTTACTGTAACTATGGATACAAGCTAGTTTTGAGTTAAACTATATCACGCTATCCGTCAAACTGGCCCTGTGGTGCCATCTGCATGTAAGGCGCGGGATTACCAGCCGACCCTCGTATATATAGGCACAGCTATCATTTTGACATATTAGAATCTCACTGAACCATTTATCAAGATAATTTGATTGCTTGTTTTGGTAGATATGCAAATTTCATGTGCTGAAAGCGAACATCAAACAGGAAAACTTTATGCTGGTTTTCTGCTATGTGGTGCAGAAATACTGCTTTGCGCAAAACAAACTACTGGTGAAATCTGTTCCACCTGGGAATCATGACTGCCAGTCCATTGTTTGGTTTTTAAAAGCGAAAAGCCTTCCCTTCGCCCATAGCACTACAAACGAGGATGGCCATACATTGATTCCCTCTATATCACAATGGGTCAGTGATTGACTGCAGCCTTTTGTCACTGCAAATTTTACGCCGTATCGAGTTTTACGAGCATTTAAGTAAAATTCGTTTGACTATATGAACATGTTCGAAATAAATTCAAATCCTGTTTTGTAATCAAAAACTTCTAGTCGTATATGAATTGCACGTCTGTTTCTTCAATATATGGCGTGTATAGTTAAATTGTGCAATGTTGTACAAGGTAGCTGAACAAGAACATGGTTTATCCTTATTATATAGTATAATGACCACAAGCTCAAAAGTTTTTGCGGTAACTTGAAGAGTAAATACTCTTAAACTAATTAAAAGATTAAGGTGTGTTTTTTGCAATATTTTTTTCGCATTGGCACCTTTCATATCGATGTAATTTACATTATATAAATGTAATAGCTGTTGCTCTTGTAAGCTCGAGAACAAAGAACAATAGTGCCTAATCAACATTTACTTTTGCATTTACTGAAAAGTGATGCGTTGGTCTACATATACCCGTCTGTTCTTGCAAAACTATTTTTTCAAACTCTTCTGCTCCACGTTAAAAACATAAATATTACGTACGTAATTGCTAGCGTTCTTTCAGCTGTAGTGGTATGGGATTTTAAGTGATAACACAGCTCTGCACTTCAAAGTATTTCATCTAATTTTTTAATTCGAAAGGTGATACTAAATGCACACTTTAAGCTGAATTTGAAAATAATATCCACTTTAACTCATCACATCAGGGTTTTAAAATGCTCACAAATAACAGTAATTAAATTAAATCTTTGTAAGCTATTGTAAAAGGTTATTTTAAACAAGTATTTTCTACGAAACACTACGCCATATTTATAATTTATTGGGCACTAATTAATTAATAATTATCATAAGCACATTCGTAACCTTACCTCAAGATTGACTTCAAATTTTCTCCACTTTGACCTCCTCGCATGTTTCTCAGAGCAGATCCTTTTTAAAAACCATCAACAGTTCGCCGTCATGCAAACACTCCAATTTCACAGATACCCTATTTCCATATTTTTATATACTGGTGAAATCTTACTCCCTGTTCTTCAATAAAGTTTCCTAAATTATGAGGGAAATAATTTAGATGGGAACAAAGAAAATGTACTTTGGCATTCACATTGCAGGTAATCTTTTGATTTTTGTATCATTACCTTTATGCTAGGTATTTTTGTATTTCCAAAGAAATTAGAAGCAATATTTTTGAAAGCATTCCAAACATCCTTCAATTCCGATTCATAGTATTCTCGAACTGACTGTCCATCACCTGTATTCGAGTTTGTGGGCCAAAGCATACATCACATTTAACTTTTTCATACTATAATACATGAAATGTAACACCTGTAATGTCTGGGGTTAAATTAGTCACTGTTCCCGGTTTTCTCACCAGATTATGCTATCCCATTCACAGGCCACGCCGTGGCTCAGTGGTTAGACCGCTATGCTCTCACCAAGGTGGCCCGGGTTCGATCCCAGGCGACCGCAAAGTGAGATTTGTGGTGGACAACACGGCGTTGGGGTGGGTTTTCTCCGGGACCTCCGGTTTCCCCCGCAATCTCATTCCACCGGTGCTCCATCTTCATCTCATGTATCATCAGTGTCACCGCCTGCGGTGCCGTATGTAGTAAAAGCGGGCGTTAAACACTACACACACGCACATACACACACACACACTATCCCATTCACATACGAAACAACGGTACTTTGCCAAAACGCCTGCTGACTAAGTAATAGTCCAATAAACCTGAAATCTCTTCAGACTAGCCATGGATGGTTTTCCTAATGTAGTTTTTGTAACAAAAACCTGACATTTTTATACTATCATGTAAAACAAAAGAGTGGACCACAGAAATGGAGGATCAATGTTTCTATTATGAAGCAGTACATCTGAGAGTAACCTATGAAGATCGTCCATGCTTTGGAATTACAGTTTATGTTATAAAATTTTAAGAGTGCACGAATGTCTTTGATGTCTTGCTGCTTCTTCAGCAAAAATAAAAGTGGCAAACGTTTCTTCTCTTGAAGGCTGTACCATGAAAAATATGTACCTTCAGCCAATACCCATTTTTAACCTAGAGCCTAAACGTCAAGAAGACCGTAGAGTGATTTGACTAAATCTAGGAAGGAGGTTTAATTAACTTTTTTTAATTTATATCTCTCAAATTGGAGAAGAAAGAATAATAAATTATTTTAATATGCTCGAAACACAAGATACAACTAATAAAATTACTTTTTCATAATTATAACATAATAATACAAAATTCCTGGAAGTAGGAGGAAGAAGAAAGCACTTAAAATACAGGAAATGAAGATACAGGAATGTACATCATAATCATTATTATCATTATCAATCATCACCACGTTTTTAACTTAGATTTGCAAGAAATAGTTTGGTACGTTACGTCTGATCTATAAAGGTATGGACTTCAAGAAGTGTCTTGTCAGCTTTTTTATATAACTATTTATTTTGTGCATTCGAGGTTACTTGATGGTTTTCCTTTTTCAAAACTGAATTACGTCTTTCAAAGTTTAGTCATTGCGGACGATGATGAAATGGGTAAAATAGACTCAAATAGAGCCGAGAGGTATCATACATACGTACTTCAGGTTAATGGAAAACCGAGAAAAATCCTTATCTAGATAGGTAAATCGCCCTGACCGAGATTCGAACTTGGGAGCTCTTGAACGCCAGACAGACATGCTAAAGAGAGGCAGATTCTCGAGAGCTGAGTTCGGTAATGGTTGTTCCGTGGAATGGCTTTTGGTTGTTTCTGTTACTTGCATGAATACCAGGCGCATATTATCGGAAGAATGTAGCTTTGCAATCTATTGATTGATGCATTGGTTAAAGAATAGGGACGATAACAGTAGTTCTTTGAAAAACCCTTCTTTCGCTATCAGGAAAAAAATACAACGGAGAGGCGTGATTCAGTACACATTTTATGTTAAACATACAAGTATATACCACAGATACTCTTTATCAATTCAGACTGCATGGTGGAAATATCAACTTGTGTAAATCTTGCTGCAACATGAACTAGAACTTACAAATACTGGGCTCTAAGTTTGCCTTCAATCATCCTTTGCATAACTATTCGAGTAAAGACGATACAAAACCGTTATTTTCACCAAAGTTGCAATCTGAGTTGAAACATTTAATTGGGTGGTAAACTTTTGGCCCTTAAGAAAATATACGCTCTCAGTGAAGTGATTATCATTGTAAACTTGTGACTTTACATCACAGGCCTGTTCTGTATCCACAGTAAACATGCTGCATTTCTTGCAACATTATTTTAATCGTACCTTCTGGAAATATAAGAGAGACAAATATATCATTTACTCGTAACCATACTCTCCAGATTAACCTACAACTAGAGTAAAAAGAAAGGAAAGAAATTTCAAACTAAAATAAAAACCAAAGCAAACCTTCCTGCTCAACTACCATAGCAAAGGCCTAAATTAAAACAATTTAAACATAATAATATAATTAACAATTTTATTACTTTAATTTTATATCTTACTACCATTCTTCAATTACTTAAAAATAAAATATAAAACTTCGTAAATTGCTAATAAATTTATTTAACTATTTCTATCTATTAACATTTTAACTATATCAATTATAAATAATAATTACTATATAACATATCTGAAATAAAACAATTTAAAATTTAAACAAAATAAATACACTCATTTTGCATATTTAAAACTATTAAATTAAAAAGCACAGATTTTCAAAAACTAAATCCAGCACAACAAACTGGTATCCATTTCCCTAAATCTAACTATTATCGGTAACCAGTACTAATAAATACTAAACTAAAACTAGATAAAATTACGATAAAATTACTAAATTACATAAAACGAAATTATTCACAAATTATAGAAATGCTGAAGAATTTAAAAGCATATTATATAAAGCACTTATACTATATAACCTTCAAAATTACACTACCATTATTTTTATTTTTATTTAGCAAAAACTAAAATATTTTCAATTCTTAATTACACTCCACTTATTAAAATATTTCACAACCCATCAACACCCACACTTTAATAGAACTTCTTCTTAAATCTTCCCTATAACGATTTACTATAAACACCATAATAAGAACCCTGAAAGGACAATCAATCACATGTATCATTTGACAATAGCTTTGGAACACTAAATGACAGATCTACACAGTGTCACTAATAGGATTTAAATATTCAGCCTACAAGTGTTTTCATTGTACAGCTATATCAAAAAGTGTTAAAGAGTTAAATATATTGTTTTCGCTTACGTCACAATTTGCGGCAGTTTTAGGCTTATTCACTAATTGCAATGGCGGTTGCAGTTTTTCTATTTGCGTTAAAACTACCAAAACGAGCTCAAAACACAGAATGAAGCTATAAAAAGCGTATAAGGATTCCAGGTTGGTGATGAGGTCTGTGGTTACATATTCGTATAGAAACCTAAGCCGCAAGGTAGCGTTGGCTAAATGGTATTTATACAGGCTACCTCGTCACTCTGTCACTACAATTTGGGATCCAATCCATCGTGGTCAGCTCAAAAATTTTATTACCCTTTGCTTTACATCTTGTGGAATACAGTTTTATATTATGGTACAAATAATATTTTATAACCTTATATGTGTTTATAAAATACAATAATCACCATGTTTTGCACTGGCATTAGATCTAAACTTATAGTTCGTAGTAGATATTTTATTATAGTCGGTATTTTGCTTGACCCATTCAACCAAGTTTCAAACACTTCATAAATGCTAATGCTTTAGCTACTTCTATCTGAGTCAATGTTTGGCGTAAATTAACCCTTTATTATCTATGTAGGTATGCAATATTTGAAAACTGTCAAATACTGTTATTTTGAACGTTTACTCCGTTGATGAAATCCACAGTTTGACAATTTATTTTTCTGTTTAACCGAGAAGTTAACACTTTCGTAACTCCTTTGTCAGTAGATGAAGTGAAGCATGCTCGTAAGGCTTAAGCATTTAACATTTAATGTTCCTACAAAGTGAAAGCTAACTAGTAATATGGTTTCCAGCACCAGATATGGTACAGATTATAAATGGTCACAGAACTAAACATGATCCCTAATTATCAGATTGTCATTCTTGTGTCTTTGGTTCGCAAGAGAACCAAGAGCAACAATAAACAATTTTATTTTTTATTTTGTTTATTTTTGCATTGTAATTAAGTAACTAAAATGCAGACAGTAAAGACTAGGAGAAAGAAAGAAAGAAAGGAAGGAAGGGAGGGAAGGAAGGGAAGGAAGGGAAGGAAGGAAAGGAAGGGAAGGAAGGGAAGGAAGGGAAGGAAGGGAAGGAAGGGAAGGAAGGGAAGGGAGGGAAGGGAGGGAAGGGAGGGAAGGAAGGGAAGGGAGGGAGGGAAGG
This sequence comes from Mantis religiosa, assembly GCA_030765055.1. Classification (NCBI taxonomy): domain Eukaryota; kingdom Metazoa; phylum Arthropoda; class Insecta; order Mantodea; family Mantidae; genus Mantis; species Mantis religiosa. The sequence continues at coordinate 64,648,761 of CM060952.1, read as the reverse complement.
GAGGGGGGAAGGGAGGGAGGGAAGGGAGGGAAGGAAGGAGGGTAGGAAGGAAGGAAGGAGGGAAGGAAGGAAGGAGGGTAGGAAGGAAGGAAGGAGGGTAGGAAGGAGGGAAGGAAGGAAGGAGGGTAGGAAGGAAGGAGTGTGACGTCGTTTTGAACCTAGCCCCTCCGGCACCATATGCATACAGCTAACCATCTCCATCAGCTGCCACTTATTCTACATCCCTTGTTGGGAATGCATTCATTTATCACCTTTCTAATATTATATTCATGAAAAGAAAACGTTTATTTAAGCTTTTCCCAGCTCCTTGGTCCTCATTCAGGGCTGCAAGTTTTAATGCTGGGTCGTATATCACCGAATGGAAGGGTTACATAGATATGAATAAATAAGATCAGCTGACTCAGCTTGTATACTGGGTTTGATTTCCGCGATACAGTTCTTTGTCAGTTAGCTTGTTCTTTCATTCCTCGTTGTGCGTGTCAGCCCAGTACTTAAATGAAAGCCGAATTTCAGTTACTCGTTTTGCGCACTTCCTTTATTAGCTGCTTGAAAGTACTGATGTCTAATACCATATGAGCACATTCAAAACTCATATTGCAAAGCGATGACGTTTCATTACTTCAATCTGTTAAATCTGTTCCAGCATATTTTAACAGTTTTTACCAACAACTGGCCGGACATTACTGTTAATTTGCTGATGATGCCTCAAGAAATCTACTAAACTGATAACGTACACTCTTCGATAGTAAAAACATCTGTAACTACGCTATTTATATGTGCTGGGGTTAGCATTCATTTTAATACTTCCTAGAGGTAGACCCATTTTTCACTGCAATCTTCACCTTATTTTTAGCATACTTGAAAAGTGAGGTTTTCAATTTAAGGAATTTAAGTTTGTTTTCATGAATTACCGTTGCTGAAACATATGGAAATAAGCAAACATAATATGCAACTCTTTCTAATGATTGCGAAATAAGCCTAATTTCATTCCCGTAGGGGAGGGGATCCGTCCCCTTCAGCTGCCGAGGTGCGGGCGCTGCGAACCCTTACCCCTTGTGGTACCTCCGACGTTACTAGAGGAACCTCGGGCCGTACTACCGAGCCCCTCCCGTCGGGGAGTTGTTCGGATAGGGTTCGACTCGAGGGGACAGTGTGTTCCCTAGACCCACGGGAAATTGGGTACCTCCGTCCTGGCTGCGGCCGCCCGGAGGGAATAGAGGGTTGCCTCATAAGTCCCGGGTACTAGCCTGCAGAGCTAGTAGAAGGTGTGCTAGATCACCAGGTGGCCCCACAAAGTTTTTCGGTAGTCTTCACTCCGGGGTTGTTGCGCATAAATGGCGTATCCACTTCCATACCATCTGACGTTGTTGTCAACGGGAGGGCCTTTTAAGAAATCAGGCATTGCCTGGAGTTATCCATCGCTCCCGGGTTGAAGGATAAAAGACCTAATTTTATTTATGTTCGTATTACGGTCATTCAATAATTTTAATTGTTTTATTTTGCAAAGCTAATAAACACATTTGTGTGTATGTGTTTGTGCGTGCGCGTGAAGTATATTGAATCCTACATAATCTATGTATTTGTATATTTCAATTGCCTTAAACCATATGAATAAATGGAATGAAATTATTCTTCCAAGTAATTTATAACAAACAACCTATGATTCACCGTCAATTACTAAGTCCTTTCCGTTATAAAAGTTGACAGACGTTTATCTTCGTAAATATTTTGCGCTAATTGGTAATTTAGTACAATACCAAAGAGAAACCTTCGTTTATGAACAAGGTTTTATTTTGAATTTAACAAGAAAAGTTTTTCATTCAGAGACACCGCTTGAAATTAAAGCAAGAAGGAATTGAGCGTATGAGAAGTAACAAAGCTATATACAATACTAATGGTATCAGCGTGCATTGCCTAAATGTTGCCATAAAACGTACGGAAAGCTGTGATACACCGATAGTTTAAAGTTAATCTTTAACTCCCTTTACAAGGGCATTACTTTTTTCGTTTGATATAATTGAGACATCTGTACAACGTTGCAGGGATATCCTTTAAACTGGAATGATGAATTAATTTCATATTGTCCCTCCTGATCTTCATGATGTTGCAGTTACCTAAAATGTTTTATGCTATATCAATTTCATATACTTCCGCTGTTGCAGACTGGGTAAGCGTTCTCTAATATTTATGAGAAACGATGTGAAACACTTCGAAACTTCGTAATTAAACCACTTGATTAACCACCCACTCATCAGTCTTCCAAATTCTTCAATTTTGCACAGTCTATGGGCAACCTTTAGTGTTACAAAAGTTTTAAGCTACAATGGTTTAATAACTTAACATGTAATTACAACATGTAATGTTGTAAGCCTGATTAACTACTCTTTGCTTTCGAAGATATTTAGTAACAATTTTGTGTTCTTCTGATACTTTGAAATTGTATTTCATTCAACCAGCTAAATGCGTAGATTCGGTATTCCCTAGCTGTTATTAGCTTTACAAGTTTACCATTTCAGTTGCTACTATCTTTCTAATCTTTGACATAGAGATTACGCTTGTTCTTGTTAACATTGCTTTATATTCACATTTGTAGGCTATAGACATTTAGAAGTTAATAAACGTGGTCATTTGCAAGACATCGTTTCAATAGTTGCTAATGTTAGTGCTTTTCGCGTTTTATATAGTTACGTAGCTGGCAGGCCCTGATGAACAAGTGGATTGTACCATAAACAATAGGAAACAAACTTACATTTTCATATGGAATTATTAAAGTATTTTGGCACTGTAATCACATCCGTAACATTGCTTATAAATTGATTCTACTATCTTTTGTTTTGCTGTGTTTTAATAATCGTGACCATATGCATAGTATGAGTAGTTCAGTATTGTCGCCAGGTATTGTTGAGCCGTGGCCGACACGTGCGGAAGAAACAGATAGAGCGGCCAGTGCATGGGCGTAGCGCAAATCACTTGCCGGGAGAGAGAGAGAGAGAGAGAGAGAGAGAGAGAGAGAGAGAGAGAGAGAGAGAGAGAGAGAGAGAGAGAGAGAGAGAGAGAGAGAGAGAGAGAGAGAGAGAGAGAGAGAGAGAGCAGAGGGAGAAACAGATAGAGATAGTTCCCTGGTGTTCTTGCTACATCACGAAAGATCATGTGGCTTCGTCAACTTTCGAGAAACTGGGGCTCATGTATAAATGCAGCTGTGGGAGCTCCTAAATCTGAGCTGCACATAGTTCTTCTAAGCTGTCTGGCATCAAAATTTTTCAAAATAAATAACTAACTTAAAAAAAAACCAAACCACCAGGGTTTAAGGTACTGCTTCCTGTCTTTCAACCCGAAGGTACATAAATTTGTAATCTCAAAAGAAACTCCAACCTCAAAGTCCACAACACATTCTACAAAATCCCAAATTGAATAACCTTACCTGTGCGAAAACCCTTAATGGATGGGCACGCAGCAAAAACCTTCTGGCTTTATACAGCCAGCCAGCACTTCGGTCGGTTGCCATTCAGTCGGCAGGGAGCTAGCTGCTAGTGAGCTGTTTGTTTGTTTGTGTGTGTGTGTGTGTGTGTGTGTGTGTGTGTGTGTGTGTGTGTGTGTGTGTGTGTGTGTGTGTGTGTGTGTGTGTGTGTGTGTGTGGACATTTGAACTCTACCGAGTTGTGGATTCGAGAACTGATAATCGTACGTGTGTGGTGATTTGGAAGTGAATTCTTTTGTTTGTGGATGTGTGGCAGACGACCTTCAAGTTTTCTTTTGTGTGAGTTACGTCAGTCTGCTACTCAGGGCTGACTTTTAATTTTACAAACCAACAAAGTCACAGTATTGATGCTTTCTTTTCGGACACTACTTGCATTTAAAAAAAATCAGCCCCAGAGGTGAGTCAAATCCTGCTAACGCGACTGTCCACCTCACGTCCACATACGCAAGGTAGAGTAGGGCGATCACCACACTGTTACGGGGGAGATGTGACACCCCCAGCCGGAGAACTGGCCTACGCAACAGGACCGCTGACTAAGCAAAGGTCCCCACTGTCCTCACGAAAGTGGTTATCGCACCTATAACCAGAAGTTAAAACCAGCACCGCCCCCTCCCCGCAAGAGTGGGATTGATCACAGGCACATTACGACAGGAAAGCAAAGCATGAGATCTTAGCCGACTAAGCTACGCCACTTGCATTTCACAGATCAGAAAAGGGAAGTGACGCGGGAATAACATGACAATGCAATAAAATTAAGTTTTTAGTAGAAGGTATAATGCTTCTGAAACTTACGCAAAGCTGCAGCTGGTTTATATGCACAACCTCGTGCAACATTGGTTAGATGCTTCTGGGACTTCAAGAAAGATGGAGTTCCTATGTGAAGGAAATTGACCTTTAAACAACCATAACTCAACTGGAGTGGTTGACGGCTACGGCTTTCGTGGCCTCACGTCCTAAATCAGGTCATGCACTTCGTAGTTAATGCATTTACCTTCTTACTGCATCCGCCATATAGCCCGAATACAGCAACCTATGACTATATTGATTCTCATCATTAATGTCAAAGCTCTGGGACATATTTTGATTTTAGAATTCCGAAGCAGCGAACAATAGAAGTGGGACAGTTTTCAATAACCTCCAAAGAATGGCCTGCTTCACTATATAGCAACAGTATACTTACAGATTCGACAGTTAAATACATTGCTTTGTGCACCTTTATAACAACTGAGGCTAGAAAGTTTCAAAGTACTATAAAGACCACGGCAAGTAACGTCATGTCAGATTTGGCTGCAGGTGTCTGAGCCTTTATATTTTATCACACAACTTTGTTGAAGGAGTGAAGTTTGTTGCTAATATCATAAAAAGTTTATACTGTGAGCTGCATCTGTGTTCGGTATGCTGAACCACAAAAAAGGGTGGAGCATTTTCATCTGTTTAATGAAATTTATTTGCATTTTTTGTGGAACTTTATCATTGATTGACAGAAGTGATTTGGAGGGTAAAATAGGCTGATACATTAACGTATATTGTAACATGGGGCTCAGAACGCCATTGCAAACAAAACTGTAATACTGCTTGATCGTTTGATTCTTAAAAGGAAAGTCTTCTAAACTCCAATTATTATAGATGAGACTAACCATTAGTTCATACGAGGGCTGTTCAATAAAGAATGATCATAATATTTTTACGGTCATAATTTTTCGCACTAACAATTCAAACTTATTATATTCTATTAGATCAATGTGAAACAAACACGCCGCAGTACCTTCATTGTTGGTACTGCTGGTTCCCGCCTGTGAGAACCAGACAATTCAGGCATGTTCAGTATCACCTAACGCTGCAATGGGTGTAACACACGAGGAGCAATATGCGGCTTTGAAATTCGGCTTTCGTTTCAACAAATCTTCAGTTGACGCCTGTACAACGTTACCGAAAGCCTATGTAGAGTCTGTTCTTCCCTACAGCACAGCTCGAATGTGATTTAAAATGTTTAAAAGAGGGGACACAATCAATTTCAAAGGAAGGTGCACCCGGTGCTCTAGTTACTGCCCTTACAGAAGAAAACATCAACACTGCTGCTGCCATTGTGAGAGAGGAACGACGTATTACGTTAAGATGACTTTCTGAAATACTGAACATTTCATTGTGTGCCACCCACACGTTGGTGATAAAAACATTACACATGAGACGTGTTTGTGCGCGATGGGTTCCAAGACTGTTGATTCCCGAACAAAAGGACATTCGCCTGCAGGTCTGAGACAGTTAAAGTTGATGTTAGAGGAAGATCCGGAGATTCTTTCAAACGTAATCACTGCTGATGAAATTTGGCTACATCATTTTGATCCCGAGAGCAAACAGCAAAGCTCAGTTTGGAAATCTCCTTCATCATCAACCCCAAAAAAATCAAAAGTGCTTGCTTCTGCTGGAAAAGTTACTGTCATCTCATTCGTTTATACGCATTTTGTACCTGCACACACATCAGTAAGTGGAAAATACTACAGGGATGTCCTGAAAACTTTGCAAGTCCATATCAGGCGCAAAAGACCAGATTTCCGTGATGCAGGGTGAATGCTGCTCCACGATAACGCACGGCTAAATATTGACAATGTTGTTGCTAAATATCTTGAAAAAAATCAAAGTGAAATGCATCCCTCAGCCTCCCTATAGTCCGGATTTGGCCCCATGTGACTTTTCTATTCCCTAACTTGAAGAAATGCCTTCGTGGGAGGCATTATCCGTCATCAGAAACAGTGGTGAAGGCTGTGAAGGCAATTTTGAAGGATCTCTCAAAAATGCTTTCCAGCATGTCTTTGAGGACTTGCAGAAACGCTGGGACAAGTGCTTAGCATTCAGGGGAGACCATTTTGAGAAAAACCATTAAAATTGAGGATGAATAAAGGTACGTTGTCAAAAATAATCATTCTTTATTGAAGAGCCCTCGTAATTTTCACTAGTATGATGTGACACATCAGTGTAAGTTTAAGTTCCTAATGCTGTAATAGCTTCCTTAATAAATGTGGTTCAAGTTATTAATGTTAAGCAATATAGCTTTTGCCAATTTAAATTATTGATGTGGTTGTACAGCACTATTAATGTAACGGTGTGTTTGATAGTAACACTCTCCCGTGATACAGATCTGCCATTTTGTTTTAAACAATTTTGAAAGTGGGTCCATTATGATAAATGTTGGTTCAACAGAAGTTCTGAGACGGGGGTGTCTAGTGCCCACTGTCTGCGAAATCGCCGGTGGACCCTGAAAATACGGTTTTCGGCTAAGGGAATGTACTATACTCGACAGATCGCCCTTTCAGAGAGCTATTTGATTTGCAGAACCTGGCTGAAGATGATGATGATGATGATGATGATGATGATGATGATGATGATGATGATGATGATGATGATGATGATGATGATGATGATGATGATGATGATGATTCTTGTTTAAGGGCGCTCAACTTCAAGGTCATCAGCGCCCGTTAAAATAATTGTAGCAGAAGAAATGTATTAACCTAGACAATACGAAAAAATATATCTATCAAAATAAACATTTAAAAGGAAATAAAAAGCAATAAAAACACTTAAAAAGGAACTTAGGACAACAATTGAGAAAACACAACAAAGGTGTAAGTATAAAACAAAAATATATATCTATAACAAAAATTGGCAAAAGCCAATGTTATTGTCTGCCAGGATCTCCGTCAAGCTGACCGGCAGCTGCAGAGACTCCCGCAAGTCTGCTAGGTGAATACACTCTAGCAGCCCATGACGGACCAAGAGGGCCCGATCACACAACACGCAAATATGAGCAGGGACATTTTTTAACAGGTGACTGTATGAGAAGTAGCAGTGCTCAATACGCAACCGAGATAAATGTACTTTCTCCCGACAAGATAAGCGACAGGAGGTCACCGGGTTATCCGGAAGCTCTTTCACCCTTCTGAGCTTGTTATTACGCAGAGCAGACCACCCTTCACGCCAGCGTGACAGTGCCGCTTTACGCACAAGCCCAAAGTCTTCCGCGGTGACGAAAGGGATGTTGACACTCGGCTCTATGCTTGCCACCTTTGCTGCCAAATCCGCCATTTCATTCCCATGCAAGCCTACGTGGCCAGGAATCCATGCGCACACGACGCTAACGCCAGAATCGTGTAAACCGTGGAGGGCGTCCTGTATACGCTGCACAATAGGGTGTTGGTTGTACAACTCACGAAGGCGAGTTGTAGTGCGCTTAGGGAATCACTTAGAATAAGACAATCACCTAACTTTCTTCGGCGAATATGTATAACGGCCAGGTATATTGCATAGAGCTCTGCACTATAAATGGAAGTACTGCCATAAAAACCGAATGTATAGGGTTTGGCTCCATGGACAGAACCTAGCTGGCTAGTGGCGGGCTTTCCGTTGGGAGCTCCGTCTGGCTTAAGCAGTTGCCTACACTGGATAGTAGATAGCCGCACTACACTGCGGCTGTAGTGCCGTCTGTAGGTTACCTTCATGCATCCTTCCTCCTGGGGTCTGACGTAGAATAAGTCTCCGACTATAGTGTCGGAATCCCCGTCGTGCTAGATAAACAGGCAGAACGTAATTGTAAGCTATTAATTATGTAAAAACCGGGTGAAATGCTCAGTGTAAGAGTGCAATAGATTTGGAAAGCATTAATATAGCAAATACCTTTTTCTCCGTATACCACTTATACAGCGAGACTCTAAACCGTCTTCTTTTACATATGTGATGTGTATGATCAGGGCGCATCTATTTCGGAGTGGGCTACACAAATTCGAAAGCAAAACTGATCCGTAAAGATGGATTGATGGTTCATTCGGTTTAGATATAAGTTTACAATTTATGACAAAGAATAGTATTGATTTAATAGTGGATAAATAAATAAAATAATTTGTGTTAACTTAAACATTATGTTGTGTATAATGATATTGATTATAATGATAATAATTAGGTATGTAACAGTTATAATAATGATTCAGTCGCAATAATGATACCCTAGCCACCCTAAAATCATATTACAAAAATCGGTGAAAGTGGAACCGATGTTACCACAGGTACAACTTTAGCTGCACTACATACATTAGAAAAGCCCTTCTCTGTACAAATTAATTACGTGGGATAACAGATATCTAATAATCTTCCCATATTCAGCAGCGTGGTGCAAAACACTGTGACTGCGATATAACTTCAGATGTCATCATAAATATCAAATTGGCAAGTAGTTTATATAGCTGCACATTAATTCACTTCAAACATATTAATTTATTTGTTATAAAATCTCATATTATTACATAACTTTCGTCAATATTTATGTCACTAAACAATTTATGAATTGTTTATTTGAGCCAACCATTTAAATAATACATAAAATTGAAGAATCTTGTCGGTTGTTTATTCTGAACCATGCAGATTTATATTTCTTATTAAACAAATATGCAATGTCATTACATTATACTGTGACTTTGTGGGTTCGTAGAATTAAAAGTACTATTTGCCGAAATTCCAAATGTTCTTTATTTCCGTAGAGATACACTGTTCAATTCTCACGTAATAACATTACATCACATAACACAATCTTCCAAGGTCGATGACAATACAAGAAATGTTTAGTTTACAAAATCTGCACTCGTTAGAACAACACCCTTGTTACACAACTACAACTCACTGTTTTACAAAACCTGACCTGCTGGCGTGTCACAATCGCTTATATATCTCAATCATAATTTGAGAGACTTCTCGAGAAAATCAGAAAAACAACTATTCTCTGTCATTCGAGATATCTCTCGAAACTTCAAAACGTGAAATCCTATCGGGCCGGCAAGTCCTTTATCTTAGCTATCTTCATTTGCCGACCCTTTTATGCGCACTAACCGCGCTGTTGTTAACTGCTTGTGCAAGCTCGTGGAACATTATCCGCCATCTGTTTTCTATTTGTGCCGAAACTTTTATGACTGTTGCCGCGACAATACCTACATATACAATTACCTAGTAAGTTTCATGTTGCTTAATTTTCCTTTATCCTGGCCAAAATGCTGTGGCCTTGGAGCTCAATATAGGAAACGTATTAAAATAATGACCTCAAATTTATCCAATGCTTGCATAGGATTGGTTCACATTGATCGATCCGAAGTAAGTGCATTGTTTAATCCATTGTATACCATCACTTTTAACACCGAAAAGGAGCACCATGGTGTGTCAGCATAACTGGGCTACCGAAATTGTTGTTAGGCAAAAAGGTTGTTTCTTCCTTTTTTCAGCAGAAAAATAATAGCACAACATAATGGGCGATATACATATGTTGTATTAGGTGGCACACAAATAATATGGTTCTCTCTTTTCATTTTAGCACGAGCTGCATTTAGAACGTTTCATAGCTTAGCGGCGACACGTGAAGCTGAAGATTCTCATTAACCGGGTCCCCTAGGTCGTGTATGTACTCCACTCGTCCTTTTGCTCCCATTTACACTCTAGAATTACAGCAAACCGGTTTTGTTTTTGTCTTTGTTGTAGTCACACTATGTGCTTACTAATATCGATCAATTTAGCGTTTTGTAATGTAGAGGTGGTATGCAAATAAATGTTTTAAATCACTGATAAAATGTTTACATCTCTAATAAAGAGCACCATGCATTATAGTATAATTATTTTATAATCCGTCTGTCCTAATATAGCACGCGTCATTTGACCAGTATGTAAATCGAATATCTGTTTTCATGAATCCTCTGGTTCAAGTTCATTCATTATATTCATATCTCTCTAATTGTGCAAACTTTAATGCTTTAGAACTGAAAAAGAATTAAGAATAACAAGCTAAGTTTTCATGATGCTCAGTCCTACTTCGTTCCAGAGTGTGATATTTTAGTACATGTGAATGTGTGTGCAATTTTTTTTTCATTTATTTATATAACACTCCAACGTAGGAGTATCGGACGATGAATGAAATGAGTGAATGCTTGCTCAAACATTTCCGGGTCTGTAGAGCGTATAGGAAAAAGGCTTATCCAGATAATTTACATAAATTAAAATTCGAACTCGGGACCGCTTGAATGAAAAGTTACTCCCACAACATAGAGGCGGGCGGGTAGTGTGTACTTTCGTATGTGACATAAAGATACAGAGAGAGTAAGAGACCTTTAGTGTATGTGAGAATGAACGAATGTGTGTGTGTGTGTGCGTGCGCGCGCGCGTGTGTTTGTGACATTATGTGAGAGAGTATGTATGTGTTTGTGTGAGAGTGTATGGTTGTAAGTATATGGGTGCGAGAGTATACATGTGTAGCATGAGTGTGTGTGTGTGTGTGCGTGCGTGCGTGCGTGGGTGCGTGTGTGGGTGCGTGTGTGGGTGCGTGTGTGGGTGCGTGCGTGTGTGTGTGTGTGTGTGTGTGTGTTACTGCGAGAGTAAATATGTGTGGCTGAGAGAAAAAGAGAGAGAGAATTTGCATGCTTTACGTGTGTATGCGTGCGTGCATGCACGCGCGGGCGTTTCTGTGTATGTGTATATGTTTTGAAGGAGTGTGCATTTGTGTAATCTGAAAGTAGTGAAATTTAAATTCTTCTAATGTCACTAAAACTGCTTTCTTTGTACATGTTCATCAAATCCTCCAAGGGATACCTAGTAGGATAGGTAGGTTAGTAGGATAGATAGGAACTTTAAACGAAACAAATTCCCAAACGACAGTCAACGAAAGCGTTCACTTTGGTATTTTGTGCAAGTGTCGGGGCTTTGCATGTTTCGACTAGAAACAAACAATTGTGGATAGTTTAATGTTCTGATAAAACAATCCTGGGACATAATAATGACTGTGATGTCAATAAACAGACTATTTTGATGGAAATTAGTTGTTCTTTCACACTGGCCGTGTGTAGGCTAAAATGTGGAAACGTAGAGTTAGACTGAAAAATTCAATGCCGTAGCCGGGATTTGAACCACGGATCTTCTGGTCTCCGTCCAGACGCTCTACTAATGAGCTACTATGGCCAACGTGCCGATATGAGATTAAATTCTCCAACTGACTCGTATTTTCCCCGTAAACCACTAGTAGTTCTCATAAACATATGAGACAACTACCTTAATGGGGATTTACAACGTGTAAGTACTTTAAGGCCCGGGCTTTATAGTTAACCACAATTAGGTCAATTAATGGAAGTTAATTGTTCTTTTACACTGACCGTGTAGGCTAAATTGTGGAAATTCAGTCTGACTCTATGTTTCCACAGACCATTTTGCTGTATGTGGATTGACTTGTCTTTAAGATTCATTTAGGTTATGTACACACCATGTATATTAGGTTCATCTGGCTTATTTTCACGACACTTTATGGAGGAGGGATACGCCGCCAAGTGTGTAAGGGTCCACAAAGTACTTCGAAAGCAAATGACCATTCTGTGCAACGCGGAAAGTGATAAAATCAGGCCAATGGGAGGCATTCATTCCTAATTAACCATGGAAAGTTACATTGATTTAACCTATCAGTCCTATATTGTCTAAAGTATTATAACAAAATGACAAATCTATGCGATGGAATAAACAGCTAAGACGCCACTTCAACAACTAAGTATTAAAGAGGCACTTTTAAGTCTGGTAGGAACTATAGCATATAAAGTGGACATAATGCTTGATAAAATTCAATGATATTGAGCTTTAACTACAAAATGAGCCTTAAATATTCTACGCTGCTGAAAATTTCGGGTAAATATTTGAGGTGACGTATAAGTTCCATTCCCATTTATTCTCTAGCATTAAAAGTTTGATTTGTTGCACTTACATGACCTCCTCCATTCCTTGTAAACCATTCTGATAAGACCTGGTATCTCCATCCACTTTGTGTTAATGAAAATAAAAGTTATCTTATTATTATTCTTGTATCGGAATGTAGATTTCAGATATAATAAAACCTTTTAAGACCTATCCCAATATATTAACCTTGAAATTCTATTCTCCTTCCAAGTTGTCCGTTTGAGAAAATTATAAACCTTCAAACTTGATATTGTCCACTATACAAAGGGGACGGGGGAAACGGGAAGGTATATGCATAATTTTGGATTTAACGAAATGTCTACTTATTTTACAATTTTTTTCCATGTCATGCCAGTTCGACGTGTCATTCAGAGAATACAGAGAACTTATGAGGGCACTTACAGAGCCATTTGAGCCATTTTTGACGAAATCACGTGGTTCCAAGAATTTCTATGTAAGTAATACCCTGGTATGGAGAAATGTTGAAAATCGTCGTGTCATATCTCTAGAATACGATGAACACAATACCAGAGTTTGGTGTATAATGCCACCTTCTATTTCCAGTTATATCGTTCACTCACACGCAGCTCTTTCCTTAAAATGCTTCATTCGAATCTATAAAACTCCAAATCGTATTTTTCCAGAAAAATCTTGGTTTTGATATATAAGTGGAATGCAGTACCTTCTCTGCATGCCGAATATATCTTAGGGAAAGTAAAAATAGCTACGGCCGGAGTCAATGTCTGGCGTGAATCAACTCTCTGACCTCCACGGTATTTCACACCTCTTTATGAGAACAGATATTTTCTGTTTTTCAGATTAACTGTGTAATCAAATGTCGAGTACATTTATATAGTATTTTACTATGAAGCAATAAGCTGTACTGGTCACTCTTTATTGATCTGTATACAGAATGACTTCCAGGAAAGAATCAAAGGTGAGAACAAATTTGAACGTTTGAAAGACACTTGCAGAAAATTAGAGGGCCAGCTTATTGGACAGCATCATTTTGTGTGGAAAGACATTGTAACACAGTGCAATGAATTACTGCAGATGCTCGTACTGCCACTATAATTGCCGCCTGTGAAATTGACGCAGATATGATTATAGCAGGACAAAGCTCTACCACACTGTTCGCTTGCATATGAAGTATCCACAAAACTAAATCGGGCGAGGAGTCCCCATCGTGGGTTAGAGTGCCTAACCTCACTTGCATTAGATTATCACCCAAGTAGCTATTTAAATGAACGTATTTACCGAAATTAGTTTATGGGTACTCATAGATTATACCAGAAATGTTACACTTTCCAAGAATATATTTCTGGAAACACAGTAATGATGAGCGACACTATTTTGAGCTTTACTTCAACAATTACATTTTTATTTCACCTCGCAATTTGAGACATATTTAAAATTTACTTTTATCAGCAGAACAAATGAAACAGATGTTTCAAATATTAATCATTGCAATGCAGGAACTGTTACATTTAAAGCCTTAAACTTTAGAAGATTAGAGGTCTAACCGAAGGAAAACAAAACAAGTTTGTTTATTACACCATTACAATAAAATAAGGCTTATCACACCAAAACTGATAAATAAGAATCTCTTGCCTTTGTCGAAACAGAGAAAACTGGATTTTGTTTTATATTAGGCTTTCTACTTTTCAGTGGTTGGCTTTACTTCCTGTTAAGTTCCTCTAAATGCCCTTCCACGTTTTCTTTTTCCACAAACTGTCAAATTTATAAGGCTACATGCTAAAGCTTCTTCTTTCATTTTTAAGTGTCCATACCATTTTAATGACCTTGCTTCTAATCTATCTATTACTGTTTCTTCTGCATTCATTTCCAGTCTTATATAATCATTCTTGATACGTTAAATTCTTGATATTCTCAACTCGTTCTTAATCCGTCTATTTCAGTCGTCAGTATCTTTTTCGCATCTTCTCGCTTATAGTCCAACTTTTGCCCCCCATATGTTAAAATGCTTTCAATTATTGTCTTTACTAACTGCAAACACAAAAAATATGAAATGAAGTGTAACTATCAAAGACAAGTTTAAGAGAAGAAACAAAAAAAGGATCTGAATACCGGATTCAGATCTCGGAACCTAACATTTCCTTCAGCACGTGCCCGCAGGTACTATATTGGGTTAGAAGCCACAATTTAAGTCATTATTCAGAGAAACATTCGTGTATATCTCACTAGTTTCATATCCATGAAGAGCCTGAAAAGCCCTATACTCTCTAATAGCGGTTCCGTGCAATGTTTTTTTTTTTTTTAGTTTATTTCATATTCCGGGCAACGAAAATCGTGGATATGAGTAATAAACGCTTTTGTACTTCAGTAAAAATCTCCACAAGCGTTACTTATAATTACTGTAATTACAAGTAAAGATTAATAAAATATTAATTAAGCTAAATATGAGCCCGCTGAAGTTTTACCAAACTTGTGAAAGTATTTCTGCTTAAAAATTAATGTTAAAGTTTTTATTGGAAATTTTGCGCGAATGTAAACTATATTAATAACATATTTGTATTGATAAGTATATGAAAAATGAATACTTTAAGATTAAATACAACATATGTTAACTTACAGTTCGCGTTACAGAACGCCTTTAAGAGAGGGATTTCCACGAGCCCTTCTCCTAAATTCCAATGATGGCAACGAGAAAGTCTATAACACTACTTACAATTTGTTCTGCACAGAAAGAGGAAGTGTATTTGTTCCACTGTTCCTTTTATCAATGAGAGAGTAGAGTAAATTAATTCAATCCTCCCTATTTGTCTTTAGCCAATGTGTCACTAGAACACAAAATATAATTCATCGGCCGCTACAAAAATAAGCAATAACTGCGTTGTAACACACAGCCAATGAACACAAACCATAAAGGCCAATTATGTCTTCCAATAAAACGAAAATTAAAGGGTCATTCACCGGGCCTCTCCAGCTGAGGTTAAGTTCTACTCCGCGATAAGCTCTCGTTTCCCGCTTCTTAACCGTTGGTTAAGGACATCATTGTTCAGCAATGTAAAATAAATAGCTACTGAACTCAGCTTCATGTAAAGTCATTTAGGTGATAAATAAAGGAATGTTGAAGATAATAACCTTCAATTACAGCACATTTATTTAAAACAATTTATACACCATTTTAATGGTATGTTTTTAATGTTTAATTACTTTAATTTGTTTTCTCTTTCAAAGTTTGCGAACATTTGCGAGTGTTATTTATTGTTGAGGTACACCAAGTTTTGGATGCGTTTTACTGCATTTATCTTTGAATAACGTTTGGTTATTTTCTAATGGGTAATGGTTCAAACACACACACACACACACAAACACACACACACACACACACACACACACACACACACACACACACACACACACACACACACACACACACTCCAAAATTAAGTCATCTCGGACTTTACGAGAAATATGTGTGAAATATGTGGGAAATGATGCTCAAATAAGTCCAGGCATCATGAGGCTTGGAGTTACCCAATATGCATCTTTGAGGATAACAGGAAACCTCTAAAACGAGCCCAAATGATCTCGCTGTCGACGGGTCCTAGAACACCACACACACACACACACACACACACACACACACACACACACACACACACACACACACACACACACACACACACACATAAACACATACACACACATATACACACCGAAAACCCCCTAAAAGAAATCCTATTCAGATAACCCACCCTGACCGAGATTCGAATTCCAAACCTCTTGAACGTGAGGCACACATCTACGACACAGTAGCAAGCCGTTTGAAAAACCCCATTCTTGCCAAATGTAAAGGAAAAGAACGACGCACTCCTTAATCCCGAGTGAATAAAATAAGCTGTGATTGCAGTAAATTCAACATTGGACAAACGAAGATCCACTAGCGGAAAAGAACGTTTTCGAAGTTTTAGACTTAATCAACCAGAAAAATCCGTCTTAACGGAAAATGCTCTCAGTACGTGTAATCACATCAATTTCGATGGAATAAAACTTGTAGGGATTTGTAACCAATTCCATAGAATTACAGGTGATAATGTGGAAAATTTAAAGTATTAAAATAATTTCAACCAAGACAAATGAAAGACCTTGAGTTCTGTTTTGACCAATGACGCCATTAGCCCTCCTACCAAAAATAGAAATGGTGGGCTGAGCGAAAACAATAAATTAAGACGCACAGCTAGTTTCTTCGCAAATCGTCCGAGAAGTACATGACCTGTAAAATGTCGGCAGCCAATAATTGTATGACATGGCCTGCAACAGAAATCCTATTGAAAGTAATGGACACGGGCCGTGGAAGCCTTCGCGAACATTTAACAGCAAACCTTTAAAAGGTGTCTGGATTTGCAACAGAAGTTGGATTGGTCAAAACTAGAATAAATGCTTCCTCAAGGTACTCGAAATCAAATGTCTTTTGAAATAGGCATGAGTCATTTTTTTGTTTTAGGCATGAGTTATATTCTGCGGTGAAGGCATTCTTTCTGAAGAATATCTTTGTACAGTCGATTTTCAGACATATGTGGTTGCACCGTATTGCAGTGAAGTACACGGAACGTGGAAAGTTGTATCGTCCTCTATGGAGAACGAAACCAGTAAATGCAGTTTTTTTAAATATATATGTGTGTGCAGTTTTAATAGGTTTATTTATAATTATATAGTTTTTAGAATTTTTTATATCTGGCTTTTGCCATGACTTGTTTTTTAAAGGGCGCTGATGACCGCCGTAGTTGAGCGCCCTTATTCACATCATCATCATCATCATCATCATCATCATCATCATCATCATCATCATCATCATCATCATCATCATCATCATCATCATCATCATCATCATCATCTTGTTAATTCATGAAGAAATGTCAAAATGGTTTTAACCAAAATTAGTCAAACACAAACCCAAATATATATCCTGAAGCACCTCTGCACCGCTCGAATTACATTGCCAAAACTTTTTACTGAACTATCCAGCGACCTTGAAAACAAGAGCATTAGCAACCAGGATAATGGATTGCGGTAGACCTCCTATCGTTCACACGCCAATATGGAGAAACGGTTATTGCAACACGTAGAACCAGTTTCTCAAGCAAGTATACAAATAATTGTAGGTGCTGAAGGTATCAACAATGCTCATGCGTGGTTTCTTTTGCATGGACATTTACGATACCATTACCAAGTACAACGTATGCAAACTCTTCAATAAATTATTAACATGCCAGATAAAAGTCTGATAATGCATTCTGCACCACCGTTTCTACAAACATGTAGTTTGTTGCCTGAATTTTGTTTAGGGATGAGGTAGGATTCATCAGGTATTACATAATGTAGTTTCCTGAAAATTTTCAAGCACTCATGAAGGTGAGACACCTAGATCAATAGTACATCAATGTGTGGGCAGCAATTGTGTTTGTCGGACTCCTGGTATCTTACATTTTATCAAACAGATGAGCAAGGAAGCGTTATTGTGTATCGTCGATTACTGTTCTATGTAGCACCCGTTCTTTTGTACGTCGTTGTGCTTGCAGAACAACGCATAAGATTTATGCATAACAATGCAGCAACCTATTTCCTATCCACTGTGCAACAATACTCACACTAGACTTTCAATGAATGATACTTAGTCCAGTAATATGGCTTGTGTGTCCATAGAACCTCAGTGTATTGTATTTCCGGCTGTGGCAATATTCAGGTATCTTGATGCATGCTGAACCTATTGTGAATGTCAGTAATGTCCGTATATGCCTAAATACGAACCAGTTAGAGACACCTTGACAGGATGAGCTGAAATAAGTGTTTATTTCCGGTATCACATAGAGCATCTACAGTAGTAATAGTTTTGGTAGGTATAATATGTAAATGCCATCAAAACAAGTGCCCGTACGGTAGGGGATCCGTCCCCTTCAGCTGCTGTGGTGCGAGCGCTGCGGAACCTTAGTACTCGTGGTAGTTCTGCCGTTAGAGTCTGTTTAGTTAACTCATGTGCACGTCGGCCGCTGCCTTTGACGAATTCTTATAATCGTTTTACAACACAGACCCTCCTTCTCCCAGACCTTTCTGCAAGGTTGCCACCGTTCTTGATACGTCATGGGTATCGTACGAGGTTCCGTCTAAATAAATTACCTTATGCCCATTATTGCAAAACCTCCTTAGTTTTGACAAGTTGCAGTGCCCATAAGGAAAATCACAAATTTCTTGCAAATGTACAACCAATTCGTCTAAGGTGGGTGCTCTTCCTTTTGCATAGAATCTGTACATTTCTCTACAGATTAAATCGCACAGGAAATTATCTACTTTAGAGAAACGTTTGGTTTTGTTTTCACACTTGATCGGCGTCTTTGGTATTCCTTTCGTCACAATATTTCTTACTGTATTTCTGTGAATACCCAGAATTTATCATCAGGTTCCTTGCACGACCCCTTACCAAGATTATTTGTCAGCATATATTTATATGTGTTCAAAACAAGCGCCTGAATTTGCTTAGAAACAGTTCGCGTTATAGCTTTGTTTTGTGAGGCTTTTCCAGTAATATAACTCGGCCCAGTTATTCACACTATTGTCATCACTTTGATTATTTTCACTTGACTGAAAGTAATCTACTACTTCAATTACATTTACTACTTGCATTTCCCTCCCGCCGCCTCCACATCGTATCACACAACGAAATTCTGCACGTAATGTAACAGATTAATTGGAAGTTGGAACTTTGGCAACTGAGACTCCACGTGGAGTAGACATACGACTTGTCACTTCAAGAAAGGCAGGGTTGCTATTGGTCCTCAATGACAGTGTTCCATTTCTGAAATGTGGAGATCGATTTATGGGAGGGCAGTGTATGGGCGAGAGGGTAGTTTCCTTTGAGGGGCAAACTGCACTCGCGTTCACTAGCCAGACTCTACTAGAAGAACCTTGGGCCGAACATTCGAGCCCCCTCCTGATTGGGTTCGGATTGGGTTGGACTCGAGGAGGCAGTGTGTTCCCGTTACCCGCGGGAAATCGGTTAACTCTACAGGCTTCGGCCGCCCGGAGGGGGCAGAGGGTTACCTAGAAAGTCCCTGGTACTAGCCTGCAGAGCTAGTAGAAGGCGTGCTAGATCACCAGGAGGCCCCACCGAGGTTATTCGTTAGTCCTCCCTGCGGGGTTGACGCGCGTAAGTGGCATATCCACTTCCACCCGTCCTGACGTTTTTGTCGATGGGGGAGGGGGCTCTTTAGACTCAAGGTATTGCCTCAAGGAAAGAATCCCGGTGTTTTCCATCGCTCCCCGCCTGATAGAGGCTGGAGTCTTCGGACTTTCTGGTAGCGTTCGTGACAGTATATCAGAACAAACTAGCAGAGATGACCACTATTCCTATTTCATGTTTATGCATGTTTACCCAACTGTTAGACGTTTATAACAGTAAAACAATCACTAACATTTGCTTGTTGAAGTCCATTTTCTGAAGTGTAAATAACAATACAATGCAATTTATATACATCTGCAATGATATTTGTTTATGGACATACAATAACAGAAATTATTATCCCACTTTTGGAAAATGACCTCCTATTGCACTTCCAGGTTCTTTCAGAACACGCTCTGTAAATGAGTTTTAACTGCATAACCTTCACATGTTTGGAAGAACTGCCATTTTTTTTTCAAATTTAGGTTGCAAATACAGAGTATTTTTAAATTGGATAAGGAGCACTGGTACTGCTGGTATTCTGGTTGGTAAATATGTGAATAGTAATGGAATATTATTTTGATTAGTTGAGAGGAGATGATGTTAACGAAAGTACATAGAAAACATACCAAAAAGAAGATTCATAAAAACTGCTAAAAATTTGCAAATTCTAATATTAAGCTGCAAAACATATCCGTACTAAAGCTATACATATATAATATGAATATAAAACTGATACTGGTGTTGAAACGAATACAAAAGAAGCGGGTTCTTCTTGTTCTTGTGTATTTTATCTTCTGGATCGAAGGTTATACAGATGTATTAAAACAAACTCTGTCTGTGATTAACGATATTCAAATGTAGCAATTGATTTTGGACATAAATTTTGATGATGGTGATGATAATAATGATTGATATGTGACAGGTTGAGAGAAAGAAAGATTCTATCGTATGGCAGCGATTTCGTAATCAATTCATAGGTAATCAATCATAGGTGTCGTTCTAAAGCGAGCATTCCGAGATGCTTTAGTATGACATTAGAGATCTATGGCTTATATTTAGTAAATATATATACTTTGAAAATTTAATATACATATGCAGCTAGTTAATTAAGGCAATCATTTTATTACAAATAATTATTGATAACAAATGAAAAATAGGAAAGATGATAGGTGTGACAGCTGTGTAACACAGACAGCAACAATATTATTGGCACTAAGGTCAAGTTTTGACATATTGTAACATACTTACTGTGCCATTGATTATACTCGTTTAGAATGCCTGTAACATACCAAGTTACCCTAAGAATGGTGGATTTTTTTTATAAATATGCATAAAAGAACTTTAAATTGCTCTAGAAACATTAAAACTGCATTTGCCACACCTACTGCATTTTACTGAGAAGCTGTGACATTCTGAAATAATTCTTTTAGCTTTTTCCCTGAGGAAAAAGGTATGATTTTATCTCCTATTTAGGTGTTAGTTGATAACGTGCTGAAATGGTGAAAAGGAAGGGATCAGTTTAATTAGTTATGTAAATATTGATTCATTGCAGTAATTGGATTATTAGTGGTACAAGTAATCGCTGCGAGTATCCATTCCGGATCTAAATCCTGATTCGTATTCTGTGCCCGTGGCAGCTAGCCACACCCCCTTCCCCCAAAATGCTCGTACTCAGCTACCCGCATGGAGGAACGAAAGTGAAATGAAATAAAGAAAAACGAGCCGTCGCCTGATGCATACAAAACAGTAAGGACGACCTTCCTAACGTCTCAAGTAAGCAGGCTTCCGCACCACCCAATCATTTGATAATGAGAACTTGCTTAAGGGAAAGTAGGATACCCAATCGCCTTTCAACTGTTATTGCAGCATTTCTTTACATTTATTTTGGAGTACCTCTAACAACTGAAGGTATGTTTGTTAAGAAAACATATGCCCAAATGTGCACATACATGCCTTGTTCGAAGTACTCTAGAGTATCGTGTTAAACCTTAAGATATTTTACCAGATGTTGGTATCTCTTATACGTGTTATTCTACAGAGATTTAAAACGAACATTTTATTTATGATGAAGTGGGAGCTTCATATCAATGATGATGACGACGACGACGATAGGAACGAGGACGAGGACGACAATGATAATAGCAGTAGCATAACATTTTACAAGCATTTTCTGTGGTTCTATTAGTGAGTTTATATCATTTGTCTTATTTTAGTGGATAATTTATTAACATTTTTATTCCTGAATGAATCGGCCTTTTTGTGATGTTAGTGTATGTTCTAGTGGTTTTAAAATGCTTTTATTCTGGTCTGATGGTTTTGTTGTTTTGGATAACTAGTTCCAGGATATAAATTTGAACGGAAAATTTATTAATTGAAAGTCCTTTAATAGTAGTATACAAGTTTCTTTTGGACCTTTTATACGTATTATTTTCTTTTTGCTTATATATATAAAATTAATTCCCATTTTGTTTCATGACCACAGAGAATTATTCCATAAGTCACAAGAGAATGACCTCAAATATACTGATTCCTCGTCTCCGTGTTTCTAATTTGGGTACACTAAAATAAGTATGTTAACAAATATATCCATGATAAATAATTATTTGGGAAGCGATTTTTGTGTCCAAAGCTATCATTATTGAGCAACAAATCAGTATATTGACATGCAAGGCCAAGAGATAAAATGACATAAACCTTTATAAAATAAAATAAACTTTGGCAACAGCAACGATTATTTTAAAATAAGTCAATGCTTTAAAATGTTCACCTAAGGGCTATATAGCGATGAGAACAGACTTTGTTTAAAGTTCACATTTTACAAGTTATATTAGTATAAATAGGGGCTGCCAAATTATTCGTAGAAAGTGGAATATACACATTATATCTTTAATGCATATTAGAGGTATTTAATCATAGGTTAAACAAGATGTTGGACCTAATTTTTAGAACTGAAAAACATAGAGGTATTTTCTTTGTAAAGCAATTTGGAAGGAGCTTCTTCAAAATGTTTAAGTTAATTTACCCTGTGGTTAAGAATGCAAGTTAATGATTTATATTATTTGAATTTATCTATTAGGTATGTTATTTGCACACCCATTGCTAATTTTCAAAATAAAATATAAAATGCTTTTGACCTAAATATCTGTACTTTTAATAATATTTTGAAATCCATGTTATTGATAGAATGCAAAATGATAGTGGCTAATAAAGAAAAGGAAGAACATAATGAAAGATATTGTAAGTTGCAAGAAAGTAATATTAATTGGAGTTTTGTGACACGAAATATTTCACTAAAATGGTCTAATTGCACTTCAACGTTCTAACACCTAAGTTAATTCCAGTGATATGCATATTTCATTATATAGCGATTTCACTTAGTAATTTAGCTTCTGCAAAGGCATTTCAAGGGAAGATAGGTAAATAGCACCTAAAAGTAACAAGCTACTTACATTCCATTACATGTAAGGTATTGAAGGTAAACGTGAGATGTAAACTAAGGATGGGTTTTCACAAACGTGGCAGAGCACCGCGTGTAGACTAACTATACATCTGTATACTTTTGCTGTGACGTCTGGGAGGAAGGTATGAAGGGAGAACCCAAAGGTGAGTCATGTTGGATTGACGAAAGGTGGATAATGTTCCCGATGCTTTCGAGTACGATGAAAAAGAAGCCAATATTTTGCAAAGAACATAAAAGACAAGAAATGGTGATAAAAATGAACCATTCAATTCATTTCAGGGAAAACCAGGATATCTCATGGTGTAGAATGGAAAGTTGCCAGGGATCCACCTTGATACCTTCAGAATTGGAAGACCGTATAACCAATACCAGTACCACGTAGAATTATTGAAGTGCTTGAATGGTTCCCGTTGCTGTGGTTTCCAGCAATAGAAGCTTTTTATATTGCGTGACACTCTAGGAGGCCATGGCCTAGCTTCTTCTTCGTCTTCTCTTTATTCTTGTTCTCCTTCTTATTTATTTTTTATTTTGAAGGAAAGACGACAGAGGTTTGTAGTTGCGCTTATCTAGAAGCGCTGCCTCCAATTCCTTGAGGCCAAATCCAGAGATCGTTTTTCTTTTCTTTTCTTTGTCTATCAGGGTTTCTGTTTGTTGCTCAAAGCGATCACTTTTTTCCTCTGCCTTTCGATTTACAGAAACATTCCGCAAAGTACTAAAGGGGTTTATCACGCACTGAAGTTCTTCAAGAATGCTGTAGCTTCCTTTTGTTTGCGCAGCAAATGCTGGTTTTGTTTGTTAAATCTGACACTGAAAAGGTGAATGTTATTAAAAATTACCGTTATGTTGCTGCAGGACAAGCCAAAAATAGAGTTTCTGTTTTCTCGATATATTACGAAGTGGTTTCAAGATCTAGCAGTGTAAACTTTATATTGTATTCAAGACACTATCGAATACTAGTTACATTCATTATTTACACGTATAAATAAACAGGATCATGGATGTTTCTTACTTTTTGTAATCAGTTAGCTTCGTTTAACTGATCACTCTCGACAAATAGCATACTGATTGGGCTGTAAGAAAGATTTATTTTAATATTTTATAACCAAGTATTTCAGAACTTTGTATAAGAATTATGAAAATGCACCGTGGAATAATATTAATAGTACCAATTCGTTTAACTTAATAGCATGAATTTCTATCTAACTCGGTGATAAATGGTAGGTTTGTTTAGTACCAGTATATTTATAATAAACTTAATGTCCTTGATTACAATATCCGAATTTACAAGACCATACACAGGCAACACAGAGTAACAGATTCCAGCAATAAAGAGTATTGCAGTGTCAGTGATAAACAGCTGCCTGCATGCCTACATTTGTTAAAGCACGTAGAGGAGTGAGTCCGCTCCACCATGTTTACAGCAGAATTATTATCTGAGATATTATGATATTATCTGAGCAGAATTATTATTAACCTTCCACAACTCGACCAAGACATGAACGAACATTGTCTCCCTCCCACAAGCTTACTCATATCACGGTTCACTAATACTCATTATCAGCACAATCGTTTACGGAAATTTATTGTTGTTTCACACTGGGCTTGTGTAGGCTAAAGTATGGAAAGGTAAAATCAGACTGAAAAATTCAATGGCATAGCCGGGATTTGAACCACGGATCTTCTGGTTCCCGTCCATCCGCTCTAACCAATTGAGATACTATGGCCACGCGCAGACATGACATTAAATTCTCTAACTGACTTATTTTTCCCGGTAAAACACATAGCAGTTTTACCTAATAGTGGTTAACTATAAAGCCAGGTTGTAAGTCGTCATTAAGGTAGTTGTCTCATGCGTTTATGAGAAATCCTAGTGGTTTACCGGGAAAAGCAAAAGTCAGTTGGGGAATTTAATGTCATGTCGGCGCGTGTCCATAATGGCTCAATTGGTTAGAGCGGCTGGATGGGAGCCAGAAGATCCGTGGTTCAAATCCCGGCTATGGCATTGAATTTTTCAGTCTGACTCTACCTTTCCGCAATCGTTTACGTAGACACAGATTTCCATTTATCTTTCAAGTTGCTTTTGTTATCTTGTGGAGTTAAAAAAATTATTAATTAATTGCTGTAAAATATCTAAAATAAATAATTTCGTATTCTTAGTTATTTTCACTTTTCTCTGGTATAAAATGGATCCAATCATCTCCTATTGCTAAAATAAAATCAAAAATCTTAACAAGGAGACACAAAGTTTAATTGATGTTTATGATGTTATCGATTTTTGCTTTCTTTTCATTTTACTCAAGTTATTTAACATTCCAAGCACCCTTCCTATTTGGCCATTTCACAGAAAAAAAATCTACCATATATCTTAAAATAATATGGAGGTTTATGCAAATAAATTTATTCAAATATCTGAGAAATAGTTGTATAGTATTTTGAAGAACTGCATGATAATAGCCAAAATAAATCCATACTTCAGAGAAAAGACAGTGTGATAGTTCAAATACAATTTTCGAGCTTGATTTATCTTGCAATGGAAACTCAGTATAGCGAGCAGCGAGATTATATTATAATAACAAACATTTTACCCAATTATTGTTGAGAAACTACAAAACTATCGAAAAGCATTACGAATAATGAAATATACTCTATTTTATCAACTACTCTTTACGATCACATGAAGAATTATTGCAGTTTTGATAAGAATAAGTTGCAGCCTATTATAGTAATTGGAGTGGTTTCTTTAGTTTAAAATCACGACCTTAACGGCCTAAATGCGCAATACATCTGTCAATAAAGGCAGTACAGTATAAACAATAAAAGCTTCAGTATAAAATGTCATTTTCTGTGTAGAAAATTAAAGTTAGAATTTCCTGGAACGTTATTGACTAGTATTGTTTCCCAGTACAAACTACACAATGAAATATCATATTTTCCATCTTTAGCAAATGAAAAAGTGCTGAATATTTTCTGCACATTATTACAGATACATCGATTTTGATGGCTAGATAGATATTTTGGAGTTTAGCTTCAGTAATTATGTTCAACGCACATTTTTATAAATTTATGTATGTCGACTGATTTGTTTCAATATAGATTGCATATTACAACTTTATTTATTGGAACCGGAAGTAAGAAATTTTCAACCATTTAATAAACGTCACATATAATTACTTTAAACAAAAATGTTCCTTGACTGTTCAGATTACATTTTAAATGAGAAAGAATATTATGGTTTAGACCACGCTGTACCTGAGCGGTATGACCGCTTGTCCCTCACCAAGGAGATTATCATCTGGGTTCAATCCCAGGCGGAAGAGTATGAGATTTGTGGAGGACAACATGGCGTAGGGTCAAGTTTTCTCCGGGATCTCTGGTTTCTCCAGCCATCACTCCACCAATTGCTCCATTATAAGTTTTCCTTTCATTCCTTTCACCCTCATTTTGTCATGTACTTCTTACACTGATACCAGGCATCGGACTGCCCACCCATCCTATATATATATATTGTGACTTTGTGGGTTCGTGAAATGAAAAGTCCAATTTCACCACTCAAAAATGTTCTTTATTTCCACCGACTTACAGTTAAACACTTGCCAATTACACAAAATTACGTAATGCACACAATTACGATTCACCAGTTCGTCCGTTACCGTTCCGAAGCACGTACACGATTACGCAAATTCTTCCGTTGCACGGTCTTCTCTTCCACTAACACGGCGCTACTTCACTAGCACGTCAAGCACTGACTCACTGTCTGTCTGCAACCCCCTTTTTATAGGAATATCGCCGTCTCTTCCCGACTTCTCTAGTTTCCACCCGAAAGTTCCAGATGGCCGTGGGAAAGGTGGAAGGGGCCGCCCGCGCAAGTGACATTTCCTCTAATCTTCCCCCTCAGTTAGTGACAGAGATTAATGGGAGGCGTGGCTCGGCCGCCCCCGGCCTCCTCACAGCTGCCGCCGTCACACCCTCCGCCAATGGGGTGACACTGCTCCCTCCTCAAAGCTGGTCGTCCCGAACAGCACCATCGTAGCGTGCCAGGCGGTCCAGGTGTACCACCAGCATCTGCTCGGAGTCTCAGCCAGTAGTAGCGCTGCCGTAGTTTGTGAATCGTTCGGTTCGCTCCCAGGTGTCCTCCTGAAGTACCGGCGTGCACTTCCTCCAAGACTTCCGGGACCTTACTCCGAGGAAGTACCAACTGTTCTCTCTGCGTCTTCCCATCGGGTGATTCCCATACCCGGAACAGCACGCCCTCCCTGGTCTTCAACGAGTCCCACTGGGCCCAGTACGACTTGTAGGTGGCGCTCCTCGGTGCGATGTCCTCCCAGGTTGGTCTCGACCCTGCCTCCACTTCCCTTAAGATGGCCCCAAGTCTGCGTCCGCCAGCTGCTCCCTCCTCAGGCCTGCGCTATCCCAGCCTTCCGCAAGCACTTCCGTGACTACTCGGACTGCTGCGGCACGCTCCTTCTCCACTCTTGTACACTGGCCGCACTCTTCTGGACAGGGTGCTCCGGACATGGCGTCAGCGTTACCGTGGCTCTTCCCTCTACGAAGTTCCGAGGTGAAGTCGTACTCCTGCAGCCTCGGGACCCAACCTGCTGTCTGGCCTTCTGGTCGCGCCGTCACCATCACCTCGCTCCTCGCGGGAACAACCACGTCTTCGTTCAAGACGACCCTGCAGATTCCAAGACGCTCTTCGGGCTGTCGGAGTATAACCTCTTCTCCGTTGAGCCGCAGGACCTTCCTGCCGACGTCGACCGTCGCATCGTGGCTCCTGAGGGCATCCAGTCCCAGAATCACCTCCTCAGCCACCTTCGCGACGAACACCCACAGACGCACGGCACTCCTCCCCAAGGTCATCTCCAGCAGGGCCTCCTTCTCCACAGGCAGGGTGTCGCCAGATGCCGTGACCAGCTCGTACGGTCGGCTTGGCTTCCTCTAAATCATTAAGGCGGTTGTCTACTTGACCCATCCGCTTGCCCAGATTCGTGACGTCATCCCTCACGCCGGCCAACCGTTCCTCAAATTTGGCGGCGAGAGCCTCGTTCGCCGCCTTCATTTCCGTGGCCAGACGGTCGTTCGCTGCTCTCATTTCTGTGGTTAACTCGGCCTTCATTTCTTCCATCTTCTCGGCGATGTTGTCGTTAGCCGTCTTCATTATCTCCAGCTTCGCGGCCAGGCTGTTATTTGCCGCTTCCGTCTTCTCTGTTAATGCGGCTTTCATTTCCATCATCTTCTCCAAAAAATTTTCCAATGCCGCGTCCATGTTTGTAATGTTCGGTGATGTTATCTTCCCGCTTGCTGACACCAGTGTCCCTTTGTGGGTTCGTGAAATGAAAAGTCCAATTTCACCACTCAAAAATGTTCTTTATTTCCACCGACTTACAGTTAAACACTTGCCAATTACACAAAATTACGTAATGCACACAATTACGATTCACCAGTTCGTCCGTTACCGTTTCGAAGCACGTACACAATTACGCAAATTCTTCCGTTGCACGGTCTTCTCTTCCACTAACACGGCGCTACTTCACTAGCACGTCAAGCACTGACTCACTGTCTGTCTGCAACCCCCTTTTTATAGGAATATCGCCGTCTCTTCCCGTCTTCTCTAGTTTCCACCCGAAAGTTCCAGATGGCCGTGGGAAAGGTGGAAGGGGCCGCCCACGCAAGTGACATTTCCTCTAATCTTCCCCCTCAGTTAGTGACAGAGACTAATGGGAGGCGTGGCTCGGGCGCCCCCGGCCTCCTCACAGCTGCCGCCGTCACACCCTCCGCCAATTGGGTCACAAAGTGGCCATTTAATTATTTTGGATAGTTTTAAATTAAATAAAATAAAATTAAATTGATATTGGCTGGCCCCGTAGCTCAGTCGGCAGTGCACCTGTCTACCGTGCTAGGGGTCCCGGGTTGGATTCTCGGCGGTGGGGGTGGGGATTTTTCTCCGACCAAGATAGTTCCCCATCTTCCCCAAAGTCTGGAAGTATGAATGAGAGTGTGAATGTGTGCGTGATGTAATGATTAAAAACCAAAAAAAGATAACGAGTTAACACCTTCTGTATGTTCCAAAGGAGAACAGCCGCCGATATGACCATAGTAGTTAAAGGAACAAGCAAAAAGAAATTGATATTAAAATAACTGAATAATGCAGAATAAACAATTGAAATAACTTACACTAAATACTGTCACAATTTACTCATTTGAGCTCAGTATTGTGTATCTTCGCTACATAAACTCCTATAGGTATAAAAAAGGAGCGAGGTTTTAACAGGATAATTTAAAAATGAGTACATACGAGGACTACCTCAGAATGTTATGTTAAAGCGTTAAAAACGAGTATCCTTTGAAAATGGAGATCTCTGGTCAAGCCAATGACGCTAATGACGTTACTAACAATACACTATCGAAAATAATTTATAAAACCTAATTATTAAACTGATTACAAGATACTACGTAAAACAGACAGAGCACATTGATTTATATAAAGAGATTTCTCAACTTTGTTTTGACATATTGAGTAGTTTATTTGTTTTCTGTTATTTCTCTTGGATAGATTCCGCAATGATGAGTACCACCTGTAATAATAATATGAATAAATCTAAAGAGGTTAAATCTAAGGAGGTCTTAATGCTATTATACATTTCTATTAGATAAGCTTCCTTAACTTTGCCTCACTTGAAGTATATCGGAACGAGAGCTTCAATTCTGAGAACATGTTTAGGAAAGCTTGGGTATAGTCCTTCCTACACCAAATGAAATAAGTTTGAGGATAGTAGCAAGTTGAAAGTTCAAAATGCACAGATTTGATGATTATATGACGGCGTAGTTATAGCAAAAGGCCTTTCCCTGAATCAAAACTGTTAATATTTTGAGTATCTTTCCGTAAATTCCCTGTAAAGATTTAGATATTTACCCAGCTTGAATATATTGGCTATACGATTATTAGACTAATTCATTTATAAAATGTTGTAGATATCTAAATATATATTTCCAATTAAATTGACTGTGGCGAATATAGGTAAACAGCATTAATGTCTGTTAGTAAGCAGTAAAGAAGTAAAAAAATAATACATGGAATAAAGGCAATGGATAACCTTTATCCTTTAGCATTAGAAAGAGTTCTACAAAATTAAGAGTTAAAAATGAAACATATTAGTTTAAGACAATGTATTCTACAGGGGTGACCCAAAAGAAACCGGACTCCCAGGGTGCTGCCACTCGTAGACGTAGTGCAGTGTTCTCACGCTAGACAGTGTTAGTAGAGACATTCATGACACAGCTGTGCAGACGGCGTCAGTGTAGAGCTGAACCTGCAAGTGTGGTATTGTGTTTCTCTGACCGTTGGCGGTTACCTCTGCGAAGTCATTATGGCAACTTTAAAAGAACAAAGCGTGTGTGTGATATTTGGTTCCCTGCTTAAAAAAACTGCAGGGAAGCTTTAGGAAGCTTTCCAGGAGGACGCCATGAGCTGCACACAGGCTTTCGAGTGGTTTGGGCGATTTGAACGTCGTGAGATGTTTGTTGAAGACCAAGCTCGTTCTGGACGCCCTACAACATCGCGAAATGAGAACATTGAAAAGGTCCACCAAAATATCAACGAGGATCATCGCCAAACGATCGAACAAATTCCAGCAGCGACAGGTATCAGTTGGAGCTCGTGGCAGCGGATTTTGAGGGAGGATGTGCACAT
This sequence comes from Mantis religiosa, assembly GCA_030765055.1. Taxonomy (NCBI): domain Eukaryota; kingdom Metazoa; phylum Arthropoda; class Insecta; order Mantodea; family Mantidae; genus Mantis; species Mantis religiosa. The sequence continues at coordinate 64,618,215 of CM060952.1, read as the reverse complement.
GAGACGTGTTGCTGCTAAATTTGTTCCGGGCCTTGTCACACAGGAGCACAAAACCAGCCGCATGAATGTGTGTGAGGACTTGGAAACAGAAACTGCACGTGATCCAAACTTCTTGGACGAAGTCATTACAGGGGATGATAGTTGGTGCTACGGGTATGACCTAGAAACCAAGCAAGCGTCAAGCCAGTGGAGGACTCCCAAATCTCCCAGACCAAAAAATGCAAGGCAAGTGAGGTCAAATGTTAAGACAATGATAATTGTCTTTTTTGATATTCGTGGAATTGTAATCGGGAATTCGTATGGCCAGACTATTAACCAGCACTTTTACTTGGATGTTTTAAGGCGTCTGCGGGAGGATGTGAGGAGGAAACGCCCGGAACTTTGCCGATCAGGTGACTGGTTTTTGCATCACGACAATGCGCCAGCATACATGGCTTTACGAGTGACCCACTATTTGGCAGCTCAGTGGTGGTCTGTCGTTCCCCATGCTCCGTATTCGCCGGACCTAACCCCGTGCGAATTTTTCCTATTTCCACGAATGAAAAAAAAAAAACGCTAAAAGGGGAGCGTTATGACGATGTGGAGGCGGTAAAAAAGCTTCGCAAAGGACACTGGACAATATCAAACTTGAAGAGTTCCAAACATGCTTCCAACGGTGGGAAAAGATACTTGACATGTGTATCGCATGTAATGGAGAGTATTTTGAAGGTGACTGAAGTAGTTTTGTAAAACGTTTCATCCATAAAGTTTTTATGACAACAATCCGCTTTCTTTTGGGTCCGTCCTCCTATACTATCATATCAATAACTGAAATAATAAAGTAAACAAATTTGAAACGCAAGTCAGCTCCTTCAAAGAGAGATATGAGGATCTCAGGAAAAAAGTACTTAACCCACACTTTCTAGGTTTGTTGCTTCATGGTATCTCAAGATTGCTCGCTCTTGTCGTAAGTTCTCTCTGTAAGCTCTTTGATACCATTGCCATTGTACACTTAAGTTACTGAAGTCGTTTTGGCAAAAACTTTGCAATGGAAAGTTCAACACTATGGTACGTCCTTAGGAGTAGGTATGTCTGCAAGTTTAGGCTGAATATTAGATGCATTAATAGAAATTTGATTTCGAGGTTTACAATGAAGAATTCGGAATAAAATAGAAAATTTTGCTCAACCTAAATTACCTTACTTTCACAAGGTAAAATTGCCTTATAATCGAGATTAGATAATAAATTGTGCCGTAAAAACTACAATGTCTGTGTAGGTTTCTTCATTTCCCCCCATAAGATAAAACCTCGTTACGTAATGTCTTGGAAGTAAGAAATTAAAACAGAATAAAAACAACAAAGAAATAAGGATGAAATAAAGTGGGAGGAATACAAATGAAAGAGAAAAAGATGGTTGGAGGGTGGGGGGAAGGAGATATGGAAGAAAGGAGGCAGGGAAGGAATGGAGGAACGGAGAAAGGAAAAATAGAAAGGATGGTCTTGCTGGCTTCATTTCAAACAATCCACGGCTCTCATTTCAAAATATGACACTTAAGCTTTCATAGCGAGATAAATTTATTCTCATTATTTGAGATAGAGCTTTCTTAAGAAATATCTCTGACATTTAGACCCTGTTGCCTTCATCATCAAAACAAACAAAATGATGATTTCCTCAAGCATTTGTTCAAACGTGAAGAAAAGTGACAAGTCATGTAAACGTCCGCAAGAAAAACCAATATTACAAGTTAAATGGTGTTATTACAGCGGTAGATTATACCTTGAGTTTGCCCCCGATACATAATAACTGCATACAATGATTTCGTACACTCTTACACTTGATTACAGAGAATGAATTACAAAAAATGATATACCCTGCCATATTTCCTTAATTGGAGAACTACAGCACTAATATTGTCATCAATATTTAATTCAGAAAGGTTCTTTCACAGTTTGGAGGAAGTTAAGTGAATCAATAATAAACAATTTGTTATGATTAATTACTTAACCTATTTCTTTACTAAACACTAAAACGTGTTCATTATGCTTACTCTTACGTATAACACCGTAGTTGACAACTCCATATTTCATCCTAGGTTGGGCTGCAACTTCTCTTCCACATCTGTACTGCGGGTATACAGAGCTTTCAGGCGTTATTAATGGTTCTAAACTAGTGAAGATACTAGTTCAATTTTATGGGGGGAAAGAAACTCAACATGGAAGAGGCAATTGGAAAGTGATAGGTATATTGTTGTTGTTATATTGTAAGTCTAAGAGATACCAATAAGATGCAAGAAGAATTTCCATACAGTTATCAATTAAATATTCCAATCACATTTAGATCAACATGAAATAATTACATGTCTCTCTTTAAAGCTGATTTTAAACGTTCTTGCAACCTCTCATATAATGCGATTTTTTACCCAAACCAAACAAATAGTTCCAAGTTCCAATAGTTTTGTATGTGCATGGTTTAGTATTAGTATTATATTGTCGCGGCGAAAAAGCACGGAAGTTTCCGTGCCGAGAGAGAAGCGCGGTTTGTGTACACAAAGGAGACTGCAGATAAAGACAACAGACGGATAGGTTTTACGTAGATAAGGAGCTTGCATAAGCAGATACGCATAGCGCTTAAGGCTTCCCGAAACAAACAAACTGAAATAAATGGAAATTTCTGGTAATATCGTGATTATTCGGTTTCTTGATTGTTCTGGAAATATCTCGAATTTTGGAATGGGGTATTTAAGGAGGTGCCGACTCGCCAACAGGAGTGAATCGTGAGGTAATCAGTGAACAGCTGAGAGTGTTGCTGTAAACTGAACGCTGTTTGTTATTGTCATCGACCTTGGAAGATTGTGTTGTGATATGTGATGTAAGTTTGCTGTTACGGAGTTTATTTCTACGCAAATAAAGAACATTTAGAATTTCGGCAAATTTTACTTTTAGTCCTACGAACCCATAAAGTCACAATATTAATACATTTTTATGAAATTGTAGCAAATCCTTTTTTATTATGAAGCTGTAAGGAATGTATAAAATAGTAACAATTGATTTCCCTTATACAAAGTAAATAATTCCTGGATAGTTATCACACATAGGAATTCTTCAGATTAGACTTCTAGCTGTCTGCACCAATAACATTCATATGTCATACAAATAAAATAAACAGGGACCAACAATCATTAACAGACAGATAAAAGGTGGTCTTTGCTATCAATAAATGGCAAATGTAAATGATGTGACTGGAGGGTACGGAAGTGGCTCATCATCAATCTCCCTGTCTGTAGTCTTAGTACATAATCAAATCTACCTTCTTGCATGCTGATTTTAATACCTTCTCACGCCTTGATAATAAGGTACAGTCGCGCTGCTGGAACTGTTACCATGGATTTATCTTTGTTAACAGAAACCTCTCAGATAACGCACTGATTATTCTTGTAAGAGTGAGAGGGGTCTGACGTGCCTCCTGGCCCTGTGCTAAGCACCAATGAACGCATCACTTCAGCCAATGGCATTCGCAGAAATCACAAATGACAGATATATGTTTACTCCACGTGGAGCAATCAGTGCGTTATCTGAGAGGTACCTATTACCAGAGATAAATCCATGGAAACCTTTCAAACAACGCCACTATACACAAAGAAGTTTTGTAGATTCGGTTAGTTTTAATTAAAAATTTCATATTAAAACTTATCTTCTAGAATAAAAATATAATTATTTCAGTGTAACTACAGGTATTTTCTGCTATCTCTTTATTGTAAAACAGACGTAGTGGGCTTCGACATGAATTTAACTTACTAGATACCAACTATCTAGTAAGAATTTGGAAGAAATGGTGTAAAATTATGAGCATAAAGAATTGAAAATATATAGAATTTTATTGCATTATATAGAATTATTTGGAGAATGCGAGGTGCCATTTTCCTTTTAATTTTCAAATAAAAGAAGTAGTAGGAGAAAGCAAAGGAAGTGGCGAAAATGAAATATAAATTAGCACGTGAACCTATATAGATGCATATTCTTATCCTAATTTATATACATGACGAAAAAAAATAGTCTAACTTTACGGATAAAATACTTCTTTCATATGGAATTCTAAATCACGAACAAAACAGACCAACAACGTTTTCATTTGCAATCGTGTCTTATGTTAGGAATAATATCTGTATGTGTGCATATGTGTGTGACATATTTAGGGAATAGCTAATAAAAAAATCGTAACATCTACTTTATTTCGCTTTAGGCAACGTGTTTCATTTAATAATGCATTAGCTAATTGAAAATATATTACAAAAGTTCCCAGGCATAATTATTGAACAAGTTAGTTACCTGATTTTTTGTATGTGCAACCCAGCTGCATTCATATCATACCTAGAAGCATACATAAGGTGTTCTGTAAATAATTACTGCATTTTCATATGACGTGGTCTTTTATTTTATTAGTATAGTTCCAACTCTATTAATCCAATGTATTCTTCAGCATATCCCAGAGTATTCCTAATTGGATCTGAATGATCCTCCTTAGAATACTTCTCTAATACATATTTATATATTGTGGAAATAGGTTTCTTTCGGGAGTGAGAGATTACCCGTATTACACTTCTTTGCCCGCCTTGGTAGCGTGGTGTTAGCGTGTCTGCCTCACGTTCAAGAGATCCCAAGTTCGAATCTCGGTCAGGGTGAATTACTTGGCTAAGTCTTTTTCCGGTATTTCCCTTACCCTGAAAGGCGAATGTCGCGTAACTCTAAGCTCTATGGACCCTGAACTCATTCAAGCATCATTTTACCCATTCTATTCATCGCCCGAAATGACAACGTTGAGGACGTAAATTAAGGAAAAAAACCACTTCTTTAAAACTACTTTTACGTTGCAAAAACAAGTAATGGAGTAATTCAATGTCGTAAGGACGCTACTTATTTCACATTTAGAATGTGCTAGCAGAAAATAATGAACTGTCCAGTAAATTTCTTATACTAGTTTGCAACAATGTGTTTTCTATTTTTGTCAGTCAACTTATTGTGAAACAAAGTTTTCCAGAGTAGTACTTCAGTGTTTTCTTAATGTGAAGAAAACCGTTACAAAAATTAAATCATTAGAGTCTTTGAGAAATTTTGAGAATGTAAAATGGATCTGTTGATTTAGAAAGTATTCGCAATAACTACCTAGAACGAACGTTTAATATCTAAACTTCTCAAAGACGTTAAGTTATACCTATAGCGGCTGTACGATGGCAACGGGGATGTGCGGCGCTTGAGGTTCAAGTTATGGCGATCATTTGTAGCAGGATTTCATTTGGTGCTGATGAGATGATTCACATGTTATAATGCACCACGTTGTGACATAATTTGTGTCTCCGGTTTGCATGAAATCTTATCTTGGTCGTTGTATCGGATACTTGAATTTTGGAACATAATGTTAGGGAAATAAGTTGAAAAAATTCCCTTTAAGTTAAATCCGAATTTAACGTGATTTGTATTTGAAATCAATACTATTATACAAATTTGAAACAATTTTTTTCCGTTTTATAAATTATTAATACAACTTAACTTCTCTGATTATAAACCAGACCTTTGCAGATATGCAGCACTTCTACACACGCATCCGTTCAATTTTAAATGTCCGATTAAAAAGGCATTAGTTTTCACACATGTAGCTTGCACTGTATCCACGCTTCTACTCACGTTGATAAATAATTATAACCTTTCTAATTCTCAGGTTTGCTACCTTATTTTTGCTAAATACATGTAGCATTCTGCACGCGCGTCACAAACGCGTCTACTCCCTTTGTGGTCACCATGCAAAAGACGCTATCTTGTCCTCTTCACTTATTGACTTTGACCTTATCATCATGGTTAACTAAATGTTCCAGTCTACATCACTTTTCCCAATATAAAGTCCCAAAAACAATGTTCTTTTCTAATTTTGTCTTTCTACTTAATTTATCATATTTACCATGCATTAAGATTGAACATTAACATTCATCTCTAATAGTCTGTGACCTACTCCATAAAGTCATTGCCATCTATAATTCATTAATTAAAAACAACACTCTTATCATTTTAAAGATATCAATATGAAATTTAAATGAATAAATTTAACATAATTATGACACTTGACATATTAACATCTGTATCTTCCCCTACGACATTAAATGCATGCATTATTTAGTCATTGCGCTTCTGTACAGAAAATTGAAACGTATTAAATTGTGGAACTTTAGAGCAAATGAACGGATGTCGTTGCTGGTCTGACATAACCAATTGAAATTTATTTATGGTACGGCGTAAAACTAATGTTAATTCAATAACAGTATTTTGATGAATCCTTGCATCAGATAAGTATGTTGACCTTGGGAAATAAGAAAAGCATAACGTGGCACTGTGTAGGCGTTAAAGAAAACCATTTTGATTTTCTGCAGTAGTAAAACGGTGAGAAACAAGAAATGGCAGAACAGAAGTGACTATCACCTAACATAAAACATATGAAATGTAAAAGTTGCTAATGAAAGCCACTTTCCTGTTAAGAACTGTTAAGTACTGTTAAGAATAATATAGAAAAGAGTAACGCAGAAACGAAATTACAATAAGCTAATATAAGGCACATAGAATATAAAATTTTCTAGGAATAGACAGGAAAATATTGCAACTGATTTTATCAAGCTTTATTTAATTTGAGTCCAAATTGTTTAAAATATTTTAATGTAATTTAATTTTTATTAATTTACATCGATTTTCTATATGTTGGTTGACTTGTAAATAGGAACGTTTATTGCCAATAATAAACGCCTTCATTGCGTCAAAATGCAGTTATATGTGGTTATTGATATGAAAAATTTGACACTTATCCTGAGTTTGCTCCTTATATATCACTTAACATTCAATTAATGCTCTCAATTGATCTTCGATGTAGACTTTAGAAACCCATATTGAAAATTTTTGCAGAAACTCAGCGCTGCTGCAGCTTCCTGGATATTGAAGAGAACGGTACACCTTTCCTGAAACAGTTCAACCCATATAATAATTCTCACATCACTAACAAAATCAGCAGCTATTGAACCATCGTTGTCTGATCAACCTTCAATGCATGATCTACTATCATGTTTAATCTCAGTGTGAAGGAGTGATACAGAAAGCGCCAGCCCTCTTGTTTTCCAGCACCGCTTTTAAGCTCCTGACTCAGAAAAGCCACGGCTCTTATTACCTTATTGGTTGGCAAAGCCCTGCTGGCCGTTTGATAAGCTGTCATTATTGGAGTTACACGTGCTGGAGGTCAGCGACCGAACTCATCCATTCTTTCGAGATTGTCTGGAACGCTCAAGATGTGATATAAGCAAGCCAAATGACTTAGAATTAACTCTTCGTTTACTGCAGACCAACAATGTCTATGAAGGGCAACTAGATGAACAGAAGAAGGTAGAAATACAAATGCCGAGAAAAGAGAATTCGATACAGAGGAAAGTGAACCTGTTATTAGAAATACTCTATTCTAGTTAGGAAGGGATGGAAATACAAAGTTGTTGAAATACCCAGAGTTTCAGGTAGAGCAAATTCGCGTAATCTACAGGAAATGCGAAAATTAGCTTTGTTTTGTAGTAGAATGCTGTGCGAGTTTAATGTTGGAAAAATAAGATAGAGAAAAATATGAAAAAAGAAAGAAAACAAAAGGGATATATATCATGTGTGTTAAGAAAAAAATGTTAATAAGCTAATGTAAATGCTACTTGCTTTTTCATTAAATACTTCGAAATCTGCTGCCTTAATTGTGCAGATTATTCTGTATGTTTATTTCGTATCTGCTAATCCGCTGTTAGTATCATTGCAACTAAAGGTAAATTATCATGACAATTTAAACACGTAAATGTTACAAATAAGGAAATAAATTCACAAAAATCAATAAAAGTGGTTGGAAAGCTATTCGTAGCTTCTAGAAACCGCGCAGCCGATGTAGGTTCAAGGCTCTCATCTTGTAGCTAATGCTCCATACAACAAGACATGAAGTTAAAAAGAAAGAAATGTACCTTAAATAATTCATATAAGTATCAAAACTCTAATTAAACGTGAAATAAGCAGTCATACTGTGATTTTTACAGGGAAAATGGAGCATTATTACAGTAATGAATAGCCTAACTATATAAGTCTGTCTTCATCCGTTCAGGAAAGCGAGATAATTTATCACCAGTATCATCATTATCAATTTTGTCTGGACCCGTAGCTCAGTCGATAGAGCACCCGCCTGGCGTGTTCGATTCCCGGCGGTGGGGATGAGGATTTTTTTCCGACTGAGGTAATTCCCCATCTTGCTCAGAGTCTGGAAGTATAAAGGAGAGTGCGAATGTGTGCGTGATTAAATGATACAGCCAACGATTACGAGTTAATACCCTCGATACTTTCCAAAGCAGAATGGCCACCGATATTACCATTGGAGTTAAAGGAACAAAAAAATACCATTTTCATTATCACCATTTTACATGGTGTGAGACACGGATCTATTCGACCCCAAGTAGTACTGTTTTCCTCAGTTGAAATTTCTTTTCCTCGTGGTTTATAATCCCTTCTGTAAAAGTGCTTCTTTCAATTCTTATAAGCTTTACCTACATTCCAAAAATCTTATTATTTAAAGTGCTGCTCTTCTTTCTTCAGTTTATTTTATGTACAATTAGATATACCAGCCACCCATCGATCATCAAGACTGTTACTATGCTTCTACCCTCATTTTATCTTCCTCTGTAACTACGCAAACTCTTACCATAAAGTATAAGTAAAACTCTCACCATACCTATAATTTATTACATTGTGTCACCTTTGTTGTTTTATTGCTTACAAACTCGCATACTTTATATTTTTAGACAAACATTGATACCTTTTCTTTAAATTTTCATCCACTCTCATTTTTCTGGTGTGGTATTCTCCATAATATGTACACAAAGCTGCTTCGTATTTCACTAATTTTTAAATTAAAATATATTTTCATAGTTCAGTTTGGCATGGGTAAACGCCATTTAATTTGTTTTGTTACCAAAGTTTAATATTATTATTTTGTTTTAATACGTGACATTCCACTATCCCAATCTATTCATCCAAATAGAATAAACATTTCGTAGGTAACTCAATAAGCATCGTTAATATTTATATTGAAAGGATTAGGTGATAAAGGATATCCTTTCTAACACCACTCCTTTTATCCATGCAAAGTCTAGCGAAAACTTAAAAGACGATGAGTTGCTCTTATTATTTGCGGCGAGTGTGTTCTACACTTTTGACACTTTAATTCTATCAAGCGCTTTTTAATAACTAATAAATAATAAACAAGTTGCAGTATTTCATTTACTGATTCTACTTCTAATGCTTTTTTAAGTCTCTTTGACTTTTCCGTATAATTTAAAAGACCAAAAAAATCTTATAATTCTATAATTATTACGATTTTATCTATAACTTCGTTACACTTGGGAGCTATTCGCACGATATATTTTTCATGCACGCATCTAAGCATCCGACTCACATTTAACTGGGAAGGTGATGTATTATAAGTTATGTTAAATAAAGTAATTGCAATGAGTAAGAAGCAAATAAATTTTAACCACTTTGTAAACCTAAATTTGCATATGTACCCATAAATGGTTCTAAAACAAGTGTAAACATTATTTGTGGAGCTTAACGCCTAGACTTCAATATTTCAGTGTATATGCCAAGTGATGTATAATTTTTTAAAACCCTAGAGGACATCTAACATTAAACTAATGTAAAGCGATATTTCCCTGCGCTGCATCATTTTGTTTCCATAATTCTGAATTAAAATCTGACCATTTGCCAGATTACTTGTTCGCAACAGATAATAGTAACAGATAAGTCTCTGTTATTCGTTTTGGGTTTAATTGCGATTCATTTTTCTCCTATATAATGAGTGATGTCGGGGTTTGATAATTTTAGTCCATATTGAAGCATAATTTATATAATGTTATATTATATATAGGTGCATCTATACATATATGCATATTTATATAATATTTATATAATGTTATATAATGCTATATATAATATATAATATAACATTATATAAATTATGCTTCAATTCTTTCGTATATCTTTACATCACTTTACACTTTACTCACTTTACCTCATTTCTTTACATTTATTTGATTATTGTACAGAATTTAATATGTAAATTTTCTTTTCATTTAGTTTACTTTTTATCTTAAAAAGGCTTTCTCATTATTTTCAATAATTTTGGTTACCACTGATTTCATACTGACAATTCTCTTTTTTGTATGTCATTTCTTTGTGGTAAGCTTCGTTAGCGAGTTGAAGCATTATTATTTTATCATTTAACTTCTAAATTAATGTTACTACTAGTAGACATTCCTGAAATAAAAATATTTCATTTATTACGATAAAGACCTGTTACACTCTTTTCTTCAGGAAGCTGGATTTTGTATGTTCATTAGTACCTAGCGTTATATCCTATTATAACTATCATCCCGTGGAGCCAAGTTTATGTATTTTGAAAATACATATACAATATCCGTCTGGGCAACCGTAGTTTTAAGACGTTTGCTCTTTCACATCTGGAGCTACCTTTGCACTAGTAATCATGTGTTCTGACTTTATTTTGAACAGGCTGAGAGAAGGACGAGAACCTTCAGGTAAATATATAAAGAAATATAAGCTTCATCACCTAATGCTGAATTGCTCTCAATAAGTGAATTCAGTTGGTTATCTCCGAAACACGACATTTAAAATGTAAGCTTTTATAAATGCAGAGAATTAAGGCAGACCATAAAAAGATACATTCGCTCCTTCCCTCTGTACATTCCAGTGAAAGTCCGTAATAGTTAATATTATATTACCTTCTTCGTTATGATGCTTTATATTTGTGTTTTACGGTAACATCTTAATTCGTGTTCATTTGGACTTTCAAAGGTACTTAAGGCAGAACCCGACATCATTCATTTAGCAAGTGTCAAATTGCTTTAAGTGTACATAACTTTAGATTCTGAACACTAAATGCAATTTTCCCTCATTACCGTATTTTGGGGCAAAGAGACAATGATAGCTGTAACTTGTAAAACAATCAGAGGAAATTGCAATCAGTAACAAGATTGAGAAGAACGGAATTGCGTTCAGAGAAGCAAGTAAATGGTTCTGCGTGCGTGTGTGTGGGTGTGAGTGTTTTTGTGTGTGTGCGTGTGCGTGTGCATGTATGTGCGTGTGCATGTATGTGCGTGTGCATGTGTGTGCGTGTGCGTGCGCGTGTGCGTGTGCGCGCGTGCGCGTGTTTGTATTGGAAAATTGCAAGCCCATAACGAAGTAGAAGATAAAGAAAGGACAACTCGGAGTAACACTGAAAAGTGAATAAATTTCCCCAGCTGTGACAAAACTGAATCCTATCCTAGGAAGTGTCATTTTACAAACGTGTGAGGGCAGAAACAACAGAAGGTGTCGGTAGACAATTCCAATCGTCAGCTTGATTACTATATATTATGCTGTATGAAACGCTTCATTCTCAGACTGTATTCTTTGTTAAAGGATCAGAATATTATATCATTTATCCATGCATTCATTACTAGTTCAATATGAACCTCATTTCAAGGTCACACAATAATCGGATGTGTATGCCTTATCTCGTTATGATGAACTCAAGAAGTAGGCGCATTGTCAAATTCCAGGGGTGAAGTGGCGACTGGGAATGCATAACTGAGGATCAGATGGTAGGGCATGGATGGTTCAAGAAGTTAGGATCAATGCTGAAGTCCATTTTGACTGTAAATTATCAAATTTTAATTCTAAATGTTAATGACCATTTACAACAGTGCCTGCTTACATTGATACGATGATATTGCTAGTAAATGTACATGAGCGTATAAAGCTCCGGAGGAGTTTGCGGCAAACCCGCATACCAGTGTTCAATTGATTGGGTTCTAATTGGGGATATGAGTTCTCTTATCCTCAGGTGAATGGTTGTAGGAAATTTATTTTTGTGGTTGTTGGCTACTCAGCTGTATTAATAACACTTTGTCTGTTGCAGAATTATTTGGTTTAATTCCTACTAAGTTTGCTTATCGACTGGGATCGGTGACCACCTGTTAGTGCAATTCCTAACATAAATTCAATTTTACTTGAAACCCTGGATTACTTGTATAAAGTTACTTCCGCGCGGTTTCTATTTCTTCTTTATACAGCAACTACTTTGCTCTAATAAAATTCTAATGCTGCTTGCACTTACGCTGTTTGCGCTATTCTTAATTTCCCTACATTTCAGACTTATAAATCTTCTCTTCCTTTCTTAACGCGCATGAACACGTCCATCCTGTCATAGTATATAGTATCACCTTTTAAGTAAATTTTTCTTACTTCACGATTCAGTTAGAGCCCAATTCTGATCCCCTCTCTAACTTTATCACATGACCAAACTAGCTCACCCTTCTCAAATGTTACATTATTATTGGTTTCTCATATATTTCGAATTTTCGCATTGGTTTGCAAAACTCATTTAACTCGTGCACGTTCAGCCCACCCTGAGATGCGGAACGCCTACCCTGAGTTGTTTGTAACGGTATACATCGTTATCAAATAAGCGAAGTAAATCTCTTTAGCGTTTATGCTCAACTACACTTGAAACCCTTTTTGCCCCAACACATTCCTGGCTGGAAGTATTCTATAGTTCTCAGACATTGAACTTTTCCTAGCACAAAGAAGGTAACGGTCCTTCCTTCCTGTCTCTCCGACGTGTGCAGGTTCTTAGAAGGATATTTTCTCTTCCTTTTCTGGATGCTAGTATATATGTTATATTAAGTTATATTCTTCCCTTCTTATTCTTTAACTCAACTGCTATTTCAATCAGAACTCTATCCATTCTAGTTTCATATTGTTATAACAAGATTTTAAAATTAGTTTATCAAAGTATTTTTATTAAATTGTTATCTTGTTTTTTAATTATCTGATTTCGATTAATTCGCCGCCTCCTAATCGTTGCCTGATACTGCGGTTACAAGTCTTACATTTCGGAGATACGTACGTGGTAAGGAGACGTCAGAAATTCGGCGTAAACCCGAGCAGCCAAATTCAAGTTAGACTAGCCAAAAAGTGCGGCTGTAAGTATAAAAAATTAACTAGAGAGCGGGGGGCCGAATTAGTGAACCCGGAATCTTTTCACATTAGATCATCACAAATATTACCAAAGGTATAGAACATTCCACCCCCCTACCCGTGTCAGTCCACAGTTCAGAAGACACGCTGGTTGTGAACTCTCCGTTGTTAGGTTCAAAGACCAAACCTGCTGAATACAACTACGACTATTGCCCCGTAAATTGACAAGCTAAGGGTTTCTCGACCTTTGTCCTGCTATGAGGTTCAACATCTTTAAACAAAGAAATGGTAATTCAATTTTATAGAGAATGTTTATACTGCTAAAATTCCTATTAAAACCTTAAAATAAATTAAGTTTCTCACCTCAACAAAGCGTACGTGATAGTATTTTTAGGTTTAAGTGCTGGAATGGTGTAAATGCTGGCATTTTTAGTTTTGGGCGTCTCTTATTTATGCGTTGTGTTTCTGTGTTAATTTATTTCTAGAAACTCTTTTTGAGAACTAGGGCCAACATTCCTACTTTTATACTATTTAAGTAAAGGCTATTGTCTTTTAAGTTGGACTGACATTCCATGGGTATTTATTTAGTTAGATTTAGGAGGTCCCATTTTGATAACATTAGCATACGAAAGCGGCAGATACACTGGATTTTCCAAATTTATATTTGCAAATTTATAACGTATGTTTCAATTCAGAATGTACATGTACGAGATATACATTTTTTGTTCAATACAAACAGCAAAATGAAAATCATTGATCTTAAGCTGTATAAGAAATCTACCATTACTTACGAATTGTGTCTGTAGAAACCAAAGTTGGCCTTGGCTAAAATAGAAGACCTTGTTATGCAATGTTAGAGCTCCCTTCATTATTAGAAGAACGGGTTACCATTATTTACGTTTTCTGTCAAGCTTTCGACGCCCACGTCTTGTTAGCCCGAAGGCGCGCGACAAACCGAACACCTCTTCCCATCGCAATTAGCGGTATAATTATATCTATTGTTTCCTCGGAGGTGAAGATCACATTTACTATAAACAAGATAACGATGCTCAGGAATAGGAGAAAGCCGAACAACGTTTTGTTTCTTACCCTGAAATGACTATTTATAAGGAACTAATATTCTATTTAATATGTTTCATTGATACAACAATGTTAAATGTTAAATACAACATTCAACACAGAACAGCTTCTTTATATACGCTGTAGCTGTATCTTGAAATTCCATTGCACAGAAGAAAGTTCCCCCAGCGTCTCACAATGAATGTTGAAAATATGTATTTCTTTCTCCAGTTCACTGCGTAGGCTTCGGCGGCCGGTGTCCATAGTAATAAAGACTTCCGGGGAAGGCCGCATCTTGGTTGTTTGCTGATGCCAACGTTTCGCCCTACTATGTAGAGCTTCTTTAGGGCTCCTCTTATTGACACCAGCGCAGGAACTGTTCTGACTGTGCTGTCCAGGTGATGCATCTCCAGTAGTAAGGTTAGTGGGAATGCAGGTGCCTGAAAGCCACGTGCGAATCCAGGATATATGCCCAAGGGTCCAAACATGACCAGAGGCCCTGGGTGGATCGCCGGGATTAGAAGGAAGCTGTTGGAAGTATAGGAAGTACTTCACTATGTTGCACAACTGTGCACCATGGGTGCTTGGTTTGGCAATTAATTTTGGCGGCGTCGCTGTCGCGCTGTTCGGTCTGCCGAGTCATTGATGTGTAGTAGTATGGTCTGTAAGTGGTCAATGTTGGAGCACTCGAGCAAAGTACTCACGTAGTATGTCAGGGTAGTGCGTGATGTTTGCCATGTCAATCTGGATGCCTACCTGCTTTTGGACCATGCACTGTAAGCACTGTAATTATGTTCAGTTTAGTTTCTTCGGTCCTGGTGAATGCTTGGTGGACGGTGTCTTGAATGTCTGCGGTGCGGCATGTGATGGCGACAGTGGTGTTTCCGAGTGTCTGTTCCAGTTGAGTCCTTGCGGTCTCTGAAGCAGTAAGAGAGGAGGTTGCATGTTCCTGGTGTAAAGCCAGGCTGTCAGTCATTTGTCACTGTGTTGTCGTCAGTATATCTCTAAGGTCGGTTGAGCCATAAACCAAGAGCGAGAACATTTTTTTTAATTTTTTAAATATTTTTACAAAGGGGCGGCCCCACACCCGCCGCCCCCGGTGACGATCGTCCACCTAGAGGCTACATCGTCTCCCCATGCACATGCGGTTAGTAACCTAACACGCAGCTATGGGAAGGGTGCTAGAAGGTTAATGAATGTGCAATGACATGCAGATGGGATTCGTGTGTTATATTCGGGTTTCGCTAAAGCAACCCGGTTAGTAAAAGCATATCCCGCTCGGCTTTACGGGCGCCAGCCAGGACATAGACCTGATGGACGCCCATGGTTAATATGTGCAGCATGCATAAGGGGGGGGGGGTTAGTGTACAGGGATGCAGTTAGAGCTACGGCTTAAAATAAAGTGAGATGAAAGCGATGTCATGGGTGAACGAAATGGCTATGTGGAGTGGGTTTACCCTTGAAGCCACTCTGTGTTGAGACCAGATGGTTGATGGGTTTCCTGTTGGTGGATAATATCTGAAAGTAAGCAACGTATGGTTCAATCAATAATTCATTTGTACCAGTCGGTTGAGGTATTCTTGCACCTCCTCGGGGTTTCTTTCATTGGTTAGGTCTTTCAAATACTGAGAGGAATCGTTTATGTGTGTTGGTGGAAGTATGATATTGGCCTAATTCCTGTATTAGTGGGTTTGTGTTTTTGGCGCAATTGGCGTAGAGGTCCGCTGCTAGTTTCTTAATAAATTGTTCTACTGTGTGCATATGCAGTTCCTTGTGAAGGTGTTTGGAGGGCGCGACATACGGAACTTTGGCTATGGTTCGTAATATCTTGTTTTGTAATGTTTGGAGAGTGTGAAGATGGCATTTGGCTGCGTATCCCCAGACGGGAGCTGCATAAGTAAAGATGCGTCGGAGTAGAGTTTTGTAGAGGGTGAGGCCCAAGGATAATTGGAGTGTGGAGCTGTAGCTTATGATCGGATATAATTTGCGCAGTTGTCCACGAGTTTTCTGGCGGACCTTTTGAACGTGTTTTCCCCAGGTTAAACTTTTGTCCACAGTGACGCCTAGGTAGGTGATTGAGTCCTTCCAATTTAAGAGGGTGCGAAATAGCTGTAGGAGGGGATGAGTTCCAATTTTCATCCTGTGTTTGGTTCTGTTAGTGAAGATAATTGCTTGTGTTTTGGAGGCGCTGAATTTGATGCGCCATTGGGTGCACCAGATTTCGAGTGCATTGAGGGCATGTTGGAGTCGGTTGGAGATGAACTTTGTGTCGCCTTACTGGGCCATCAGAGCAGTGTCGGCAGCGCTTAGTGATAATTTAATGTTGTCTGCTTTCGGGATATCGTTCATGAGTATGGAAAAAAGGGTCGGACCCAGTACACTTCCCTGAGGGAGTCCGGCTTGAATTGGCCTTAGGGTGGAGTTATGGGAATTGACGCATGAGTAAAATGATCTGTTGTGAAGGTAGGTGGCTATAAGTTTGATAGCTGTGTCTTGGAAGTTGTAATGGTAGAGCTTTGTAAGCAGCCCCTCATGCCATACTCGCTCAAACGCTCGTTTCATACAATAATTTCGGCTGTCCGTTGCTTTATACTTTGGCCGTGGAAGTTTGGGACAGCCCTTTCGATCTTATTGGCTGATGGTCTGCCAATCCTCGCACTCTTATCAATTTTTGCCAAATAGCGTGCAGATACCTTCCATTATCCCTTTTTATGTTATATTTTTAGTTTGAATATTTCTATGCTTTCTCTGGCCATTCTATGTGTAAAATATAATTAGCTAGACTTGAAATGGACTTGTACGTTGTTTATTTTAGATAGGCTTGAAAAGGGCTCATTTACGTTCTTTTTCCTTTTAGCAGGATGTTCTAGAAGCTTTAATTAACCAGAAAAACGTTCACTCTATCGCTCTTTAAAAAGTATAGTGTGTATTGGAATCCGTGGAAGTCAATATCACAGTGCTTAAGCTTTTGTATTGCTAGCTGTAAAGATTGGGGAAGGTTGCCATCAGTTCTTTGCACTCCGGATATCTTAGGACCTTCTGTAATTGTTTTAACATATTTATAACAAGCTGAAGTTCTTCAATCAGTATTAAATACTTTTGCTCAGTACACAAAATGCAATATGTTGGCATATAACGCTTCCTGCATTTGTGGTGGTTGTAGTAAGTTTGTATGGGAAATCTTCACTTCAATCTTGAAATAAGTGTTTGTAATTGACAAGGCTTTTCGGGTAATGAATATAACATGTTATAATATTTCACATCTAGACCCATATTGTATTTATCACAAGTTATCTCTCGGCCGTCGAATAAAGTTCATGTTCTAAAAATGCCATAAATATCTCAGATAACTTTAAAATGGGCGAAAAATTGGACAAAAACGCAATAGCTATCATTTGAAATTTATTTCGTCAGTCGTTTTGATTTAGTAATGCTATCACATCTACTGAAATTAATGATTAAGCATTCATTAATATTATATTAGGTACTCAGTTCTATGCATAATTGGATTCTGGGTTGTTTAGATACTAGAGTGAATATGAACAGTTCATAAGTGAGCATGCACTTTAAGTTATGAAATAGATATTTATTTTTAAATAAGTAAAAGAAATTAATTATTGTACTAATAAACATGAATTTCAGTCTCGATATTTATTCTAATTAATTTTTCTTCACTTGTTTGGTTTACAGAGCCAGCCAAACCAAACACTTTCAGCAGACTGCTCGACGGTACAGCCCAAGGTAAGTTTAAAGATTTGCTCCTTACTTTTGGGACACCCATCAACCAAGAAAACTTTGTAAATAGTAAAAAGAAAGCACACTAAATCATTCCTCAAATGGAACTAAACTTTTGCTTCATCTTACCCTGGTATAACCCACATTATCAGCCTAGTCCACTAAAACGTTTGCCATGGAGCAATGAAATTAAGAAGAAAACTATTATGAAACCACAGAAAACAAATGAGTATTAGTGGTTACATTGTTATAAAATAGACAAAATATTAGAATAACTTAAAGGAAATGTATAAATATATTGAAGAAGGTATTCATATTAAAAGGATAACTAAAGGCTTAACATATGTGAAATGTTTGTGTACTTTTTTTCACCAATAAACGTGTAACGTTACAGTTCTGCGAAGACCACGTGAAAACATTTAGCACTGAGTGTAAAACACCCATGCATTGGATTTCATAAATATTTTATCAGAAACACGTTCCGCTGTATTTGGATTGTAATTAAAGGAGCACCGACTGGTGTTCAGCTCTTGGTGAATTTGGACCACAAAGCAAGTGTGGCTCAAGTATCAGCTGCTTCAAAGCAGAAAAGGGGCCGTAGCAGTTATGAATAAGTTTAAAAACATTTTCACACGCAATTAATGTCTAAAAGCGTGAGAATGAAAGCAAAATGCACTGAAAGAAACATCTCATAACACGTATGAAACCGACAAAGCGAAAGCTTCCACACTGAGTTCTAAACCGTTATGGTGCCAACAGGTGGCTATAAAAATGTTTACGGGTACTTTATACTTGAATTAATATCTCGTAAACTGAGAAACAAAAGAAACTGCAATGAATGAAAACGCCAATCGAAGTATGAAATTAACGAAGCCAAATGTCACCTCTTGAGTTCTAAAAGTTACGATACTAAGAAAAAATGTATTATGCCAGTGACAGTCATCAGAAAGTACTCCATTGTTATCTAAAAGTTACTCATTAAAACACAATCACTGGAAGAGAAAATACGAGGTACGTCCAGAAAGTAAGTTCTGTTTGGTAATAAAATTAAATTGTGTACAGATACAGAAAAATTACTTATTGCACAAAATTCTACAACATTTAAACTACTTTCCCACATAACTGCCGAAATTTTGCAGGCATTTGTCATAGCCAGGCACAAGTTTCTGTATACCTTCTTCATAAAAGTTTGCCGCTTGTGACTTCAAACATTTGGAAAAATTTTCTTTCAGCTCTTCGTCACTGTTGAAGTGTTGACAGCCAAGGAAAGATTTGAGATGCAAAAACAGATGAAAGTCGCTAAGAGCGAAGCCAGAGCTGTACGGGGTTGGTCAAACACGTCCCAGCCAAATCCCTGTAGGATGGTTTTCGTCGCATTTGTAGTGTGCGGTCGTGCGTTGTCGTGAAGAAACACAACACCTTTTGACATCGCAAATTTTCCGATAAATTTCAATTGGTTTTTCTTTCCTAGCATTCAAAAGCGAATCACAGGTCTGATTTCACAAGCGGCGGGATTTTTAATCAACACCGACATTGTAAACAAGCACAACAAAGCGTACGTGGGTGACAGTGATCTCACAATGGCGCACGTTTCTTCTCCCTGATACAGAGCGTCTACCTTGCATGAGCGGAACTGCGATCGTAGCGCTGCAGCGGAGATAAATTGAAACGGAACTTACTTTATGGATGTCCCTTTTACTATCATTTCTGACGAAAGAAGTGCACTTAGAACATTCAACTAACTCAGGGAAAACTTGGTGACTTCTGAAAAGTGACACAGTAAAACACCTGCTTTCAGTCACGAAAAAGGTCTTGAATAGTACAGCAACCAGGAAGAGAAAAGACTGTATAATTGGAAATATAATTTGATATAAAATTAATTTAAACTGTTGCAACAAAAACATCAATAAATATCCTAAGTCATGAAAATCTAATACGTCCGGCACTGAAAAAAAAAAATAGAAAAACCACGTACCAAACCATTACATCACAAGATCGTGATTTCATACCCCATTCTACTGAAAGAGAAAACGCTGCAGGAAAAATTTAAAACCGCATAAGTGATCACGTGGCGCAAGTAATTGTCTTATCATATTCAAAATGTGTGAAAGAAAGAAATGATTAGCGATATAACCGGAACTGCAAGAAGTGTCGGGTACTAAAATTTATGCCTTAGTTCTCGATAATATTTATTATAGAAAGCAGTTACTAGCCTAAATAAAGCGGACACCATGGGCTCCGTCACCTAGTATGCATTACAATTTACGATTTATAGCTACAGTTTGTTTCACAGGAAACCAAAAGTGATCAATAAATTATTGAATAACAAAATCACCTTACAATATTCATTCTATAAACATTTACCTAATTTGGATAAGTAGAGTCATACTGAAAAATTCAATACCCTAGCCGATCTCTGTGTGGTGGCTGTTACTCATGAGCTACCATGGCAAACATCCCAGTATGACATTAAGTTCTCCAACTGACTCGTATTTTTCACGGTAAACCATTAGGGGTTCTCATATACCAGAACATATTTCTTGTACAATAATACAGTTTGTGGCGGCTATGTCATAAGTAGGTACTAATGTCCCAAGCTTCATTTTATCACTCTCAGGTAAACTGAAGGAAATTAATCGCTCTTCTACACATGCCTTGTGCAACCGAAGAGTTGGATAGGTAGGGCCAGATTGAAGAATTCAATGCCATAGCCGGGATTTGAACCACACATCTCCCGGTTGTTGGAATTTGAACCACGCATTAAATGCATCAAAATTTTCACTCCAAATCTTCGCCTAGACACTGCTAGTGTAGAAGGACGATTAATTTCCCTTCACCTCATGTGTTTATGTTTACATAGGCAGTGCAAGCAGACGTTGTAGCCAATCCGTCCTTAGGTATACACTCTAAGAACACAAGGAAGAAGCTACCACTTAAAGATTAGTTACCCGCTTTCCCTACACGCTCTAAGTCGGTCAACCATTGCAACCAACGTAGCAAACAGCAAAGACAAGGAAATTCCCCCCAAGCACCCAACGTCCGCGCTGTGGCTGAATGGCTAGACCGCTTAGCTCTCAGCAAGGCGGCCGGGCCCGCCTCTGTAAAGTCTCTCTAGTCAACGCGGGTGCAGTTTGCATCGTAAAGGAAACTGACCCTACCGGCCACTAATGACCGTCATAAATCTATATCCACATTTCATAAATGGAACACTGTCGTTGAGGACCAATAGCAATCCTGATTTACTCCACGTGGAGTCTCAGTTAAGAAAGTTCCAACTTCCAGTTGATCTGTTTCATTACGTGCAGAAATTCGTTGTGTGTCACGATGTGGAGACCGTGGGTGGGAAATGCAGTGGTAAATGCAAATGAAGTAGTAGATAACTTTCAGCCAAGTGAAAATAATCAAAGTGAAGACAATAGTGTGAATGTATTGTAAAGTGTTACTGGGCCGAGTTATGTTACTGGAGAAGCTTTAAAAAGAAAGTTAGAAGGGGAACTCTTTCTAAGAAAATTCAAGCGCTTGTTTTGAACACATATAAACATGTGCTGAAAAATAATCTTGGTAAGGGGTCATGCAATGAACTTGATGAATTCTGGGTATTCCCATTAATACAGTAAGGAAATGACGAGGTGAATACCAGAGACAAGGATCAAATGTGAAAGCAAAAGAAACGTTTCTCTAACGTTTCGATAGTTTCACATGCGATTTAATTCGCCGAGAAAATATACATAATATACATATTCGTCAAAACTAAGGAAGTTTCGCAGTAATGAAAAAATAACATTTATTTAGACGAAATCTCTACAATACCCATACGTATCGTGGCAACCTTGCAGAAAGGACTGGAAGAAGGAGGGCTGTGTTGTAAAGCGATTCTAAGGGTTTCTCAAAAGAGGCGGCCGAACTGTGCGAGCGTTAACTAAACACATTTCAGCGTGGATGGTAGCGTGTCTGCCTCACGTTCAAGAGGTCCCGAGTTCGAATCTCGGTCAGGGTGAGTTACCTGGATAAGATTTCTTTCCGGACTTTTCCCTTAACCTGGAAGACGAATGTCAGGCTCTAAGCTCTATGGACCCCGGACTCATTTGAGCATCATTTCACCTGCTTCATCGTCCGATATGACTTTAGGTTGGAGGCGGCCGGTTTCGACCGCAAAGTGAGATTTGTGGTGCACAATATGGTGCGTTAAACACTGAACATGTCATTTCATTCGATAACTTCTCGATAAACACCTTTCACCAAACTTCTCTCCCGTCATCAGGGTATTTTAATGAATATGTACGCTCCCGAAACGTGGATTTCTAATCGTCTTTTCACCTGGCTTGTTTCTCGAGAAGATCTGGAACATATTCGTCGCCAAGAAAGAAGCTTCAGGTCTTATTTTACTAAACATTTCATTTCAAAACTCCTAAGTAAACCACAGTATCATATAAACTTCGTAGTTTTCATATTCAGGGAAACTATTTTGATATAAACATTACATAAAAGAGGACAATTCTAACAGGTATAATAAAACTAACTTCCCCAGGATTATAAAACTGAACCCTTTGCACCTCTCATATAAGTTTGAAGAAAAGTAAGACCTCCGGCGTTGCATAGATTGAAAAGTTGCTGATGCTGCAACGATCTTAATTTTCTTACTTAATAGGATTGCTCCAAAAAGTTTATTCTTGTATTAGATAAACTAATGAAATAAATCTATCAGGCAAAGTGCAGCATAAAAATATGGATTTTGAGTACGCCTTCATATTCAATTAAAAATGCTCGAGATGAATCACTTCAAGTGTTGAATAGATATGCAGTTAGAGGTTTCAGAGTTCTCATACCACGGACCAATGTCGATCTGCACTAATTTCTGTTAGTTATAGCTCAAAGAACCACCAACTCTGTAAAGATAATTTTAAATCGCAGTAAGTAGTAGTGGCGGTGGCGGTGGCGGCGGCGGTGGTAGGTATTATAATTTACACAAAGTAGTATTCTAGGTAATAAAAGGGTGACACATTTCCAATGGAACTACTGTAAGAGTAAATCCACGATACATTTGACCTGGTGACACCTGGACTCAGATGCCCATCACTAAAAGCCATAAACATTGTCCTTGGTTATCCTCTAACACAGAGAAGCCAAGTTGTTGGGCTTATTTAAAATGAAGACAGTTCCATATGTTTAGAGCTTCAAGCACGCTATTTCGAGGGTAGCATTTCAAAGTTAATCAGGGAAAATACGAGGGTGAACCAGAAAGAAATTAATTCCTCGAATTATTTTTCTCTTTTAATTGCCAAGAAAATTGAATCCAATTTACATAGCCTGAAAACTACGACATTCACGATTAATTTGTCACTATTCAATATAATCTCCATCCTTTTCCACAGTTTTGGTCCACCATTGTGGTGAAACATACGGTCTTGCTTCCTAAGTCACTGACGCACGGACGTTTTCACAGCCTCCTCATCTTCAAAATGAATCCCACGATTAGCTTCCTTTAGTGGCCCGAACAGATGAAAGTCTGATGGTGCCAGGTCAGGGATGTATCGTGGTGAGGTAAGACTTCCCATCCAATATCTCAATTTTTGCAGTGGTGTAACGACTGGTGTGTGTCAGGCAAAGGAACATCCGTCATACTTTTTGTTTGCAAATTCGGCGAAGACGTGCTTTCAGCTTTTTGAGAGTTCTGATGTATTGGACAGAATTTATTATGTTTCCTGCTCCAAAAAATCAATAATAAGCACACCCTCTGCATCCCAAAACACTGTCGGCATAACTTTCCCTTCCGACCGCTGATTTTTTTTTTCTTCGGTGACGTTGTGTGATGCCATTCCATTGACTGCCTCTTTGATTCAGGTTAAAAAAAAAATGAACCCACGTTTCCTCACCAGTAAACTTCTTTTACAGAAACTCCTCTCTCTCCAAGTTGAAGCGCTGTAAGTGTTTGGAGGCTATTGTTTTCCTTGTATCTTTGTTTTCGGCGGTTAATATTCTTGGTACCCAACGTGAACAAACTTTTGAGTAACCCAGTTGTTGAATAATCGTCATCTCACTGAGGGAGGTAATGCGACATAATTCACCTGTTATACCCGGCGATCACCACGAATGATGTCATCGACTCGCTGAATGTTGCATGGAGTCACTGCAGTCACCGGCCTGGCGCTTCACTTTTCATCTGCCAATGCTGTTTGCCCTTCAGCTTCGTTACAGCGACGAACCCTCGTCTAACAGTGCTAACATCCACCGTTGCGTCACCCGACAGATTTTTTAGCCTTTTGTGAATGCATATTGGCGTTTCACCTTCCGCAGTCAAAAGCTCAATCACAGAACGCTGTCATATACGAATGTCAATGTCAGCCATTTTGTAACAGGATGCAGTGCTGCCACCTGTTAACTTAGGAAGTTATTACTGCAGGGGATTGGATAAGAAGATTTGAGGAATTGCGCCAAATTCAAAGTTTTCACCTAAATTGCTTATTTAAGGAAAAAATGGGAGGCATTACTTTTTGACCCACCCTCGTACGTTTGAGAATCTCTTAACACGTTTAACTGAGAGAAGTAGATATTTGAACACCAAAAGCAGGCAAATTTGCTATTTCAGCAACACGGAGATATTTTTTGTTTTATATAGCCTTCCTATGATTAAAAATACCTGTTTGCGCCACAAAGGAAACATTGAACAGCCCCGATTGCACTCTTTCAAATATAGCGTACTATGATGAAGTGTTGATAAAGATTCATTCAGAGTTACGGAGAAGCTTTTCGCTTTTCTTCTTCCAGAGTTTCATTCTTACGGACTGTTACGGAGTGGAGAAGCTTTTCCTTTTCCTTCTTCCAGAATTTCATTCTGTAATGATGGATTTATTGCTTTAGTCCTGTTATGTGTACGATTTTCGCTATTGTTGGCTCCGTGACTTGCATAATCCCCAGTCTCATTCACGGACTTTCTGTAGTTTCCCCGAGTGGGCCAGCGAATGTTGTGTGGTTCCCCTTTTACTGCTCTATACGTATAATTTTGTTCATCGTTATGAACTTCAGGTATGTTGGACCAAACTAGGTGGTTTGAGCTGGACAGCAAATGTGTGCTCTGTAAAGGATTGTTCTCTGCCATTGATTGGGACTGCCCAGTCGGGAACCCATTTGTATGGGAATAAAAAATTGGATAATAAATAAACTTAACAGTGGCCGTTGGGTCTTAAGTTGTGGATGGACTTCAGCGTCATGGGATGTTTGCCTGTAAAATTTGGAGACCATATCTGTACTTGTGCCTATCGTCATCTGGTCTGATTAACCTTCGGGTCCCTCCGCTCATCTCTTTCTCTTATGCCCGATTTCACCAACAGATGTTAAGACTTTACACGAGTATAGCAATAGATAAAACAAAAATTGAATTTCACCAACACTCGTGTTAAATCTCTTGGTAAACTAACAAGTCAAATTTCTGATGTTAAGTCCTTAACAATTGTAAATAGTGAAGATGGCGAGCATGAACTCAGCTGTTAATGTCGATTTGCTATATTTAAGACCGTCTAAATAGCATTCATAGTAGAGTACGACCTATGAGGAGAAATGACTATGAGGAGCTCTCACAAGAAAAAAAAATTCGAAGGTATAGACTGTCGAAACATGTTGCTATGAAGGTTACTGCGGAAGTACAAGAGAGGTTAGAAAATGCATAGAAAGGAATATAGCTATCTCGCATTTGCTTCAACTATCAATAACCTTGCGATTTTTTAACTCACGGAATTATGTGGATAATACATTTTCCACCTCCCATCTTCAAACGTTCAAGTCACTTGTCCTTCTTCGCACCTCGTTTTAAATTTATGTAATAATGAGTTAGAATATGCATCGAAAGAAATATGCCGATGTTGCCTTTGCTTCAAGTATTAATAACTTTGCGATTTTATAATAAACTGAATTATGTGGATAATACATTGTCCTCTCCCAGGCCACGTCGTGGCTCAGTGGTTATACCGCTTGGCTCTCACCAAGGCAGCCCGGGTTCGATCCCAGGCGACCGCAAAGTGAGATTTGTGGTGGACAACACGGCGTTGGGGCGGGTTTTCTCCGGTACCTCCGGTTTCCCCTGCCATCTCATTCCACCGGTGCTCCATATTCATCTCATGCATCATCAGTGTCACCGCCTGCGGTGCCGTATGTAGTAAAAGCGGGCGTTAAACACTATACATTTCATTTTTTGTCCTCTCCCATCTTGAAACATTACTTGTCCTTCGCACCTAATTTTAAATTTACGTAATACTGACAAGTTGTTTGGTGCTTGTAATAGTGACACATGCATTTGAATTAAATTCGTTTCCAATATTTCCTCCATGAGATCTTTCTCTTTTATATTCAGCGCATCCATCCTCATATTTTCCACGATATCGTTACACCTCGTCACCAATTCAATTAACAATTCTTTCTCCATCGATGAGAAATTTGCGGCTTTATATATGATTTTGTTCATCCGCCATATATCAGCTTGTGCAGACGTAAATGAAAACAAAAGCGTATCGCAGTACGTTCAAAAAATAATACTACTCATCAGTAGCCTTCTATAGCTGTAATATTTAAAAGTTTCTTTGCGTTAACACAGGTTTGTTGAGATTTTCAGAAAGCAGGTTGGTGAAATGCAAGAAATTTAACATTAGTGTTAGCGCTGTGACAATTGTTACGTTACATTTGTTAACGTCGATTTTAACATTAGTTTGTGAAATCGGGCATTAGGGCTCTCGGTAGCAGCACAAAGGGCCAGATAGTCTACGAGCAGTACTTCCCTAGTTTTCGGTGTCCTTTACCCTTATCTAATGATTCTCATTGATGTTCTTCCTCATATAATTAAAGTACGAGATATTAATATCCACAATATTACATGCAAAACAGAATTCTTTACTGATTTGATTGTTCGAAAAGTTAAATTTTGCAATTGTATATCCAAGTAACAGTTTATTTGTCCTCTCACATTTTCAGCGTTATTCATTCAAACAAACAAATATACATGGTTTTGCGCGCGCTCAACGGTTACACAAAAAAATCTGCGGAGTACATACTTTTCTCGTATGTTTCTTTTTGTTTTGTTCCCTTTTAGTTGTTTTTTGCTGTCCTTTTTACCCTCGCAGACAAACTTTTAACTTTTAAGCTCAAGGGACCTCAGAGTTCACACGTGGAGCATTGTGAACGACATTGAATATTAATGATTGCGGTTCTACACAACCGAGTTTAGCTATGCGCTGAACATTAAACGATACAGTAATCGAGTGCACCTGCTCTTGGTGCAATGAGTCAGGTTGAGCGATTGGTAACTTACCACACATTTCATACTATCAGAGGAACATGAGCCGTTGTATAAACATACTTCGTGCTTTCGCTTGCAAATTCATGTATGGTTAGAACTATTAGAATGGAATGAGACAGCAAACCACAAATGACAACTGACAACTTACCGTATTTAAATCGCAATATAGTGTTACTGAGTATAGTATAACCAAAATGAGAAGTCAAATGTCTGCTACTCTTGGCAGGTGAAACAAAATGAGTGGAAATTCAGGGATAAAGCTTCTCATTTAGCAATGTTCAAAAGTGAAATAATATAACTATATATTCCGTAAGTGCCACTTAAACAACAAAATGCGACAATCCAATGTAAGAGCAATTTCAAGGTTGCAGTATTGAGCTTTAATCGGTTGGGGTCAAGGCAACTTGCTCCTTATTTTCAATTGAATTGCATCTTTGTGAGCATGGTTAAAGAATTCTAGCTGTAAGCTTAATTCTCTCACTCGGTAATAAATATCATATTTACATTATTATATAGATATGGATCTAAACTGCAGAAATGTAATCCATGGTATCCAGGAGGAACTTTTTGTTCTGTTTGCTTTGGTTTAGATAACACGGATTAATGAAATTTTACGGGAGCAACAATGTTGTTATATATTCCCGAAATAAATTATTGCAAGTAAATACCTCTGAAAATGATCAGAAATTGAATTCTAAAACAATGGGTATTTGTTTTTTAAATTTACTACGTGTAATATGGTCATTTTCTATATCATTTTATTTACAGGAGCGCGCAGATGACATCTGCAGTTTTCCCTCTAAAATCTCCTTCCACACACTCAACATAAAAATTATAACATTTTTAAACATTTTTTAAATGAACAAAACTCACTTTTAGTGCCAAACAAAAACAACCGTTATAGAGGATAAGGTAAGTATGTAGTCCCTTAATTTAAGAAATGGCATTACTCATATTTAAAAGTGAAATTTGAAGATCAAAATATATTGCTTTGCCTTAAATTCCGTGTAAAATTGATACTGACGGATTTGTCATTAAGGAAATTAAGGAAATTGGAAGGAATGCCTTTTGTTAAACCATTGGTATTAACAGAGAAACAAAATCCTCACGGCGATTGTTACCTTTACATACGCAACATTACTGGCAGCTAGCAACAACAAAAGAGGACGAGAGAGTGGGAGACGGGGATATTATCTCAAAATCTAGAACCAACTGCACGTTCTATATTTTACTGACTGAAACTACCTATATCTACATCCGAGAAACTTCAATTTGAGTAAATATGAGAGGAGCTCTTTGACGTTCGACAATAGGTTGGTTTCTGATCCAGAAGTTCAATTCACAACAATTTAGTCAGTTTGATTTATATGATATAGTGAGGGATTCAGGCCTCACAAAACAACGAACTGAATTATTGTGGCTCAAGATTACAGGAGAGGAATTTATGAACACGTGACGTTATATTTAGATGGCATAGGAATCGTGAAATGGAGTTCCACATGTAAAGAAGACGAACGTGTGCTGTGTGTAGAAGAGTACAATCTTATTCAAAGTTGGTTAAGAAAGTACACCAGTCAAGTAACTGATGTTTTTTATTGATTTTTACCAAACGAATTCTTAAGGCATTTTTACTTCATAGTGGTTAAAGCTAGTCCCAACATGGTAACACATTCTACGAATCTAAATGAGTATTCGAAATGTACCTGTTTTTGAGAGCGACTATGAGTACCAAATTAGTGGGAACTTCAAGGACATTGGCGGGTTAATACGATAACAGGGAGGATACACAAAACGAAGCTATCGCGAATAGGTTGCCGAGCGAGCGACAAATATTGAGAAACTGAAAAATGGTTTGAAAGGTAAAAACTGTAAGCTAAAACAAAAATAATGTATTAATGTGTTCGTGAAATTACGCATAATCTAATTCTACTCTCAATATGAACGAAATTGATAGATACCTGGAATAGATTCATATAGGTTGTTAGGATTAGGATTCGAATTTCATTACGGAGGGGATTCGGTACGTAGGCCACCATGCTGGGCCCATTGTTCTTATGCCCCCAAGTGGGGCAACACCAGGCGGAAGGATGAGCTGAAGGAGACAGAGGGCGGCCGACCCAATGAGCCACGACAGCACAGAGGGCAGGGTACCTGCATTTTACTTGGATAGAGACCTCTCCAGACAGGCCAGGACAACGAACTCGCGCCCCTACAGCAGGACGGCAACAGGCCCAGTAGCCGAGTCCTGATGGTCTTAGGCAGGTGATCCGAGCCTCAAAGGTCCCTGGCTTGTGGTCTCGAAATGGTCCCAGCAGAGGAGCGGAGACCGACAACCCACCTACCGGAGGAGAAAGTAGTTTACTCAAGCATATCATACTGTCATGCACCGCCGAGACACCCGCCGACACTTCAACCCTGAAAGAGACCACCAGATGAAAGATGATATGAAATGTTAATGGAAATGAAATGGAGGGACAGGAAATTCGGGGGATGTAATTAACCTACCCAGCATTCGCCTAGCTACCCGAGAAAAACTCCGAAAAATCCCATGGGTCAGGTAGCTCGGTCACGGGAATCAAACCCGGGCCTTCCGAATGCGGGCCGAAAACGAAACCGCCTGAGCCATCCCGTTCGGTCATATAGGTTGTTATGAAATTTCTGGATCTTGTAAAATGCTGTCCACACAAAGAAATCTCAGAAATATGCTAAAATAAATTCAGACTGCTCGGCTATATCCTGAGTTTGAAGCTCATTTCCTCGTCAAATCTTAACTATGTTACGTCGAATTTAGGTTCTGTATGTGAAGAGCAAGACTTCATCAGGGCTAGATAATTATGTCGTTTGTCGGATTAAGGAAAAATTCGATGGTTATGCAGAGATCTCAAATGTTTTAAAGAGCACAGAAGTGTGGTCCTCATCTCTGTTGAGCATTATAACGCTTAAAATCTCGCATAATAGCATGGATGGAAAGAATAATTTAGGAGTTTTTGCGCTGCTGCATAGTACATATGTTAGAACGTAGAGTCTGCGAAGCTTATTTACAGTGGGAATAAGGAGTTAATGGTAGGTTACAACCATCAGACCTACTGGGATACGGTGACAATGGGTAAGGCATAATGTTGTAGGTTAGTCGTCTACCTCTTCCGACTCCTGAAGGTCCTGACAGGCAGTTGCTCGTGTTGTGGTTTGTGGTTAGTGGCGTCTGCTCCCAGACTGTTCTGAGCGTGGCTTTCAACTACACCTTCAGACTGCCGACGAGTTGAACAGCTGTTCCATTATGGATGCTGCATCAGATGATGCTATGTTGCCCTCAGTCTGGTCACCTGGTCGTACTAAAGAAGATTCAAATTGTTATCTTGGCTGCCAGCTTTCCAATATCTGAATGAGAGTGCTGGGCGACTTCACTTACGTTCTGGATTACCTGTGTGATGCGTCTCTGAAGAGCAGAGCTGCAGTAGTAGATGGCGCTGCTGTCTTATGAGAATGTAGGAGGTAGAATGCCCGGCCGTGTAGTGTGTTTCCTCCACAGATAGTGCAGAACCAGGCACAGATAGAGATGTTGCAGCGGGCAACTTCATATGTGGCTAGTAGAGTACACTTCGGCGACGCATTTTTGTTTCGGATTCTGCGCATTGAAATAATATAGTTTTAGACACACCGCAGTTGAAAAGGTTTGCATTGTAACCTAGAGTTTTAATCATCCA
This sequence comes from Mantis religiosa, assembly GCA_030765055.1. Classification (NCBI taxonomy): domain Eukaryota; kingdom Metazoa; phylum Arthropoda; class Insecta; order Mantodea; family Mantidae; genus Mantis; species Mantis religiosa. Next base: position 64,587,375 of record CM060952.1, on the reverse strand, counting down.
TTAAACTACAATTAGAGCTTCTGCTACATACAAGTTTTCCCCATTTAAGCTTACATCTCTTTAGCAGTGAAAACGTTGCACTACAATCAGCAGCACTAATAAAGATACGGATTTTAATTATGTTAATATTTAAATTAGTTGCTTTATAAAGTGTAATATTTATAAACTGTCTCTAATAAATACTTTTCAATTTGGAATATGCGTAACTGCAAATATTAATTGGTATTAAGACATTTGTTACAATTAGAGTTTAATAATAAACAAATTTTAGACATGTATAGTTTAAGTTGCGCGTATCTTATGTTCATTTGTCGGGAATGGATCAGGTTTTCCCCAAAATAACCTTGAAGCCAAACGTTTGTTCTACTATACATGGATCTAGCACAGCACCTCCACCACCACTGCCGTCATAATCTAAAGGAGATTTTTCTATCAAAAAGCAAGTTATAACTGATACAAACATCCCTTACGTCCCTTACGAGTGCAAGGCTTCAGCTAACACACGACTGATAAGGACTTCTGAAAATAGTATTGTATAAAACCAAATCGCAAATGCTTTAGTGACATTTTCATCATTATCATCATACTATCATAATCAGGCGCCTCGTTTCCTCTTCCATCAGAGATAAAATTTAGCTTACGGAGATTACAAAACTTATGTTACAGAGAACATTGTTGCTCACTTGCTAGAGTTCAATAAAGGTTCAGCGGTTTAAGAAAGAATCGTCCGTTCATCCTATTAAAACGACATTTTAGCCATGTGGGTGTTCTAAAACTCTAGTTATGCAGTTAAAGTATACCTATTTTCGCTCATTGAAATGTCTTTTAAGATGTTTATGTCTAACTGCAAGTTTCAGCACCTGATTTGTATACGTTAAGTACCATTATTGCGGTACAATTGAGCTTTACGATACTATACTGTGGGTTTCATTCATTTAAAGTGTATTAAGAAACATGAGTTAGTGAAAAGTGATTTAATTTACTGAGCTATATAGGTTTACCACATATAATGTAGAGGGGAAGATATCACTGGGCACCAAAAATAATTTTTGAACGTTTCGAGCACTTCATGAGGCAATTGATACCGAAATTATGGTTTGCCAGAAGCAAAGAATCATGATAGATGTCAAAGGAATGTTGGTTTTTGTCACGACCAGGGCAAGGCCAGTTGAGTTGGGGAAAGTGTATAACAAAGCCATGTAAGAAGCAGTGTCCTTAGAAGGTTTCTAAAGGAATTGTCACTTGACGTCTATGAATAGGGAATTCTTTGGATCATTTACAATGGCGACCAAAACAGCCACAAAGGGATTTTGGTTGAAAAGGAATTTTGAGAGTGAAAGTTAGAGATATACACACGCGTAGCTGTGGTCAGAAAGAGCACTCTTCGGCGTGTAGCCGATGTGGCTAGTTCGCAGCTAGGAAGCCATTATAAACAGTCTTCGGCGTGAAGCCGATCAGAGGAGTCTTCGGTGTCAGGCCGATGAGAAGAGTCTGAGACGTGAAGCCTATTAGAGCGGTCAACTTGTTCTGTGTTTTGATATTTATCGGGTCATAAAAATTTATCGAGTAATAAACAATTTGCATTCAATAACTCTAAACCGAGATTGGTAACCCTCGGTCGGCAGCTTCCATTTCGATGTTTGAAAAGAAGAAGCAGTGAATAAATAATTTGGAGACGGGCATTCCAGTGATGTGAAAATCTCATTCTCACACCCATCCACGCATACCCTGAGAGAAACCTCATTGCTCGCCAACTTATTTGCTCGCCATTAAATTATTTGCATCAAGTTGGCGTCCCAACGTGGAACTTTGTACACCCATAAACAGTATTTGCTTCACAGTTCCTACTAATTCTGGGTTGAGAAAAACAAATATGACAATGAACACTTTTTATTAGCTCTAATTTCTATGTTTCACACAAGGTGGACGTATTACATATTAACGGATTGAGAGAAAAGGATACATTTTAATTACGTACATGCCAACAACAATGAAAATATATTTGATTTTTAACCCGTAATTACATGCTAAGGGTTCTAAATTGCTGGAAAAATACTTCGCAGATAGTCGTATCTGAAGACAATCATGTGGTGGCCTATTAACTTCGTCGTCTTTCAGCTTGCCTCTTGTGATGGAGTTCCGCAGAATCCCTATACAAAGACCAACAGTAATCCGCAAGCATTTCTTCATTCCAACGGCCCTGATATCTTTGTTTCATAATAGAAATGTCCTGATGGAATTTCTCCCCATGTTCATCACTAACATGGGGAGAAGTGTCTAGGTGGGAGTGGAGAAAATGGATTTTAAGGGACATGTTGCATCCAAAGTTACGGTAATTTTGCAGGAGCATTGTCACCAAATGCTTGTAGTTGTCATTTACGGTATTTTGACAGGTGTGCCAAATCCCAAAAAATTGCCCCAAATTTGAAATATTCACTCTAAAAAAATAAAATGTCTCTTTGTCTTCGAAACAAGAGCTAATCTATCATTTTTATCGTGAGTTTTGAATTTAACAGATGGAAATACATATAAATTCACTATTTTAAGCTCGAAACATTTTCATTGATTCCCAGTGTAATTAAACCACCTATGTATAATATTAGTACAAGTTCCGTTTGCCTTTAATTGGTTATTTTTCGATATTTTACAGTTAAAATATTTTCAAAAAATTAACGCTTATAAAGTTAGTCTAAATACCACTTTTAAACTTCTAAATTTCAAATTTGCCATCGACTCAGTGCATAAGTAATATACCCATTATGTATTTCCTCAAATCAAAAATATTTTTCATAAGTAGCAGTTTAAATATTAATTAGAGATAGGCATTTTACTGCTTAACTTAGTCTGCCGTTGATGCACATTTGTTTTCTTAAAATGCTCTTATATATAGATAAGTCATACCCACATTATCATTTATATAGACTGTTAGGAATAAGCGGAGTGCTCTGCATGTTTTACTATTCACAAATGCCAGTTATAATGATCATAAATTTACAAATTATACAGCCATAATACGCCATCATTGGCAAAGCCACTTTTTACAATACAGCATTTTGTACAAAGTAGACAAAAACAATTGTCGGAAATTTTTTGCGATGCTCCCAGAGCACCGAAGAAAAAGTCTACTTATGGGTAAATTTATATAACAAATTTCTGGCTGTAATATGTGTTCCTACAGCCAGACTGAACTAATGGAGGTATAACTTTTTACTAATGACCCGTTGTAATCTCTTTTCTCCGACGCAATTATCCGTAAGATGCCGCAATTTGGGCCACTCGTCTTCTTCAAGAGCATCATTAAACACAGTACTTTGTTCACTCAGATCTTCTGTTATGCTGCTTTTGTTCAACACATTAATAATCAACTTCACATGGACTTTTAAACGACATCGGAGCACCTCTGTTAAATGAGTAAAGCAGGCCTCTTTCACGAGGTTTCTCATAAATAAATTCTTATAGAACCATTTTCAAATTTTCTAACTTTGAAAGGCAGTGTGTTAGACTATCTTGGATACAAGAAAAAGGTCAACATAGTTTTTGTAGTAAATGAGATACAAACACATTTTTGACCCAAATAAGGGTGAACCCCTTGGTTTCTGTTACACAAATTACACAAAACAACACTTTTAATTGCACCTTTAATAAGGCACAAAGTGTATGAAAACGTGCAGTGTAACTTTAGGCGAGTTAGGAACGAATAGCTACGATTGTTCCTGAATTCATTGTTTTTAAACTCTATTCAAATCCTCCTAGTACTTAAAATGAAGACCAACAATCCCGAGTCCCAAACTCAACAATGCTGCATTCCGTTGCATTAAATCTCCTTACCAAATGGGTTGTGTGGTATCAACATATGTTCAGTGTGGTATTTGTGTGTGTGTATGTGTGTGTATGTGTGTGTGTGTGTGTGTGTGTGTGTGTGTGTGTGTGTGTGTGTGTGTGTGTAATTTACGTCCTCCAACGTTAAGTCATATCGGACGATGAATGAAATGGGTGAAATGATGCTCAAATGAGTCCTGGGCCATGGAGCTTAGAGTTACCTGACATTTGTCTATCAGGATAAGGGAAACCCCCGGAAGAAACCTTATGCAGGTAAGTCACGGGACCTCTTGAATGTGAGGCGGACACGCTACCATCTACGCTACCGAGGCGGGCACAAGAATTAATCAAGGTTCTGTGGGTCCTGCAAGATTCCTAATCATGGTAGAAGCTTTTAATAAACTTTCAGTTTTATTGAAATAGGCTAATACAAAATATAAGTATTTCGGAATCAGGGCCAAGAAATTCGAAGGAGCCTGCATGTTACAGCAGAAGCGTAGGAAGGACATTTGATCATTTAAAGTTGTATTTATCCGGACCGAAATAATTAATGTAATCTAGATACACGTGAAGGCATACGTTAAAATACAGGAAAATGTACATGTGAAATGATTGCAAATATACTAAAGGGACATTTTCGTTTAAAATGATTTTTTTATTTACAAGTAAGGGTAATACTGTGGCCCTTTGTAGAAAGAAAATATATTTGCTGCAGAGATTCTCCAAAGTTCTCTTATGTCATCTTCATTTAAATTTACAAATGCCGGTGTAAGTAGATTTTAATGAAGGTGTTTACAGCTAAGTAAACATTAATAAACTCGCATTAATGTTGACCTCACCTGAACCAATTTACAACCTGAACAACCTGAACCAATAATATTTCATGTATGTAAAGCTACATATGTATTTGTTCTCTCTAAATTTGATTTTAATGCCTTCTAACGAAAACTGCAGCATAATTGGAATAGATATTAAAGAGAAAGAAGAGCATTCCGTTAAACTTATACATAAAAGTGATAGAAAAGGTGTAAAAGACAATAAATTCGTTAAAGAAGTTCCAGCGCTAGACATATTTGAACTTAAAAAAGCTGAATTGTCTAGCCTGTACCATCTTTATTAAGCACGCACTAGAAACACAAGAACCAAGTAGGGTGTAGTCTTTAATTTTGTATAGTCTGTAGGTATGTTAAGCATATTCTCAACTGCGAAGGAATGTGTAATGCAGAAAAATGCAAAATTGGAATGTTATTAACCCAACAGCGGCCGGTTCCTTAAAAGAGACATGATCGGATTCACAGCTAGCTTTTTATTCATAAAATACTTGATATCTACATAATAATCCCCGTAGAAATTTAAGTTTTGGTCAGCAGAAGCGATTTCTCATTTACTAAAGAGCAAATATATCCTTTAATACCATAACAAAATATATAAATGTTTTGTCTTTCACATTTTCTATATCTGTAAACTTGGCCATGGCGAGTGATTTTTAAATATATAGATGCTCCTATAAATTTCTACAGAAGAGTTGAAGAGTAGAGAATACGTATGTATTAGAAAACAGATCAAATATTTTTAGTTAATTGATGGAAATTAATCATTTCTCCACACTAGCCGTTTATAGGCTAAGGTTTTTGATGGATAGAGTCAACATGAAAAATTCAATGCCATGGCCGGGATTTGAACCACGGATCTCCTGGTTTCCGTCCAGTCGCTCTTAACCTTTGAGTTACCATGGCCAACGTGCCGTCGTGACATTAAATTCTCCATTTCATGTATTTTCCCGGTAGACCACCAGGAGCTCTCGCATCCGAGATACACCGTTTGTGGCGCCTTACTATCATAAGTACTTGAGTCCCAGGCTTCATCATTTAACTCTTATTATTTTTAGTTAATTGATAGAAATTAATCATTTCTCCACACTAGCCGTTTATAGGTCATGGCATTGAATTTTTCATGTTGACTCTATCCAACAGATCAAATAGTTTCTTGGAAATATTTCGTTTTACACCTTACAGAAGGTGAACATTCTTCATCTTCTCTACCTAAAAATGCACTCAGTAAACAAACTTTGGTAATTCTGTAATTATTCTATTCGAAATGTAAGATTAGAAAGGTAAAATAACATTTAAGCCTTTTTCTTCACAACAAAATATTACAATAGGGCATATTCGTGACACACCATATCAGTTGTACAGGAAACATTGCCATCTTAGGCCGCTTTCAAAACTTCAGATATAAAGAAATTAAATAGTCTGAATATATTTATACTGATGAATGTAGTGCGTGGCATTCACAAATATGAAAACAATTACAATTATCCATTCTGTTATAAGAGTAAACAACAAAATGTGGCAAATAACCACAGTATATGTCTTTTATGTGATTGCATTTTAATGACAAAACACTGCTCTACAAATATGTCATTTTGAGTGTAAAACGTAAATATAGACCTAGGCCTAACATTAATGAATAAATTTACTCTTTTATTAACAGATTAAGTACATCTACGTTGTATGTTCGAACAAATTGGTTTCCTATGTGTTGCACAGTATCTTAGTACGCCTGCTTTTCTTCTAGGCAAAGGTTATTTTGCACTACTTCAATATTTGGAATTTTCCCCATAAATATCTGAAGTTCTAAGGGGTGGTCTACAGTTAGTGAAGCGGTTATGTCATGAGTTCAGCCAGTTTCTTCAGAATTTCGTTCTGCGGAAAAATTATATTTGATATTGCTGAATATAATTTGTTTACGCCAGCATTATTCACCATTGAATAAATGTGATCATAGGCAATCTAGACGTTCTGAGACATCTTAGCTCAACTATATCTACAGCTACTTTAGTGCGATGTTACAATCCCTTCATTGTCGGTCCCAGGTGCGGTAACAGCAATAACGTTTCCTTGTAGCCAAGCTGAGAGCCCTAAAAACAACGTAAACTAACAGTAGCAAAATCACATTCACATTAATCTTATAATTATGTTCTTAACTGAAAAGAGAATACTTTATGAGTAATAAATAAATAAGCCTGCGATACTGTACTTAGTGTTGGGTTCAGTACTAAAATACACGGGTTGATCCAGTTTCGAAACAACCCCGCAGAGAGGTACAATTTCTTAGAATAAGTTGCATGTCACCTATATGCACCTGCGTTGCGAACTCAATCAATATTTAACTAAAAAGCATTAGCAAAAGTCACAAGTATTCTTTAAAATAACTCTTTTAGCAGGCAGTGGACATTAGCCACGATACCTGACTTGGACGACACACCAAACTGCTTTTATAACTAAAAGAAATGCAGAGCTACTTCTATTGTATCACAGTAATTGTTCCATTTTCAGTAGAAATTCCACTCTTGCGTGATGTTAGAGTTGCAAAATACTCCGTTATTCTGTCTGTGATGCTGGCAGCCTGGCTTGGCCTGATTGTTGTTGCTACGTGTTCATACTCAATATGGTTTAAAGTAAAATAATCATATTGATGCAGCATCTTAAGTATGCTCTCGTTGTGATGAAAGTCTGACGCGTAAGACTCCAAATATATTAATAAATGTATTAATAAATGTATTAATAAATTAATAAATATTAATAAATGAGCTCAGCTAGATAGCATATCAGATTGAAATGAATGCTAGCTTTCAGTTATCACAGTATTAAAAATATGTGGAGGAAACGTTTCATAATGCAACCGCAGAAGCTAGAGATTACAATAAGAAACTTAAACCAGAAAGAATAATAAAAAATAAGGGGCACAGGACAACTACTATCATATTTACCGACAGTAATAGTTATTTTTAGTGCTGAGTCAATTATCCGTTGCAAAGAAAACGTTTTCTGTCGTATGTAGCTAAGTAAGAAATGTGTTCTGCAAAAATGTGCGGAAAAGTACTGGACCATCTGAACATGAACGTGAAACTGGCATTCAGAGTGGCGACAGAAATGGATGGGAAATGCTTATAGACATCTCTTGTCCACTAAATATGATTTTGTGGTGCAATATCAAACTATTACGTGCATACTCTGTTCTACATAACACACTGTCTTAGCAGTAAAATAATGACGGTGCAGTATTAAATAGTGACCATTCAGCAACTAACTACATAACCTTTAACATTCTTACCATAATGTAACAGCATGTATAAATTGCAGCTACACATTTTAATTACAAAGATAACAGGAAAAATGGAAGCATCATACCACATACCTGAATCAGAAATGGTGGCATTGAGTTCATACAAAATTATTAATCAATGTTTACACTATCATACACAGCATTATATAACTACACAAAATACAAAGAATGGTTGATGTATTTAAAGCGATTGAGAAGATGAGAAGAGAATATGAGAAGAGAATATGAGAAGACTTAGGGTAGAATTTACTTTTGCTGTCCTTGACAAATTTTTATTTCTCAGAAGTAATAGCGGATTACTAACTGCTTTACTAGTTTCTGCAGAGGGAAAAATTAAAATTAAGTAAATAAAACCTAAAGTTGCAGCGTTACTCGAATTTACAATCTTAAATTAGCAATAAAAGACAATTTTCATGCAGAGAAGTTTTGCATGCAGCACACAATACCATATCTAAACTAAAGCTACGTATTTAAATTATTTACACTATTTACACAACTCAAATTCTGGACACAAAATATAGATGCCGACAGCTAATACATAAATATATGTAGTATTTATGTATTATGAATACATGTAGTTTGCAGAAATTAACTACTACACGTAGAAGCTTTATGTTGCACTTTTCCTGAATTATTGTGAAATGCCTGCACTAAGAGAGATGGCCTGGTTTTAATATACTTAATCATTTTTGCTAGTACAGAAACGCATGTGTCATTTAACTCACACAGTGAAGCTTACTGCCTGGCCTACATATTAAAGTAAAAGGACTCGCATCTCTACTTTTAAACTTATTTATATACTCACAGTATACTCTTATACCATCTTCTTTATTTAATTCCTCAAAATGTGCTGGTTATTTACGCAAACTTGGTTCAATGCGCACACTGGATTTATATATTTTGGAAAGCAACTGATTTTGTGAAAATAAGGACTGATTTTGAAAAAAATGTTGGAAATGCACCATCCTCCATTTTAATCCTTTATCTTAGCAGTTATGAAAGAAATATCGACACAAGTGAATTTCTCTTCTCTTATCAAAAAACCAGCAGTGAAATGCCATATATATATACAGCTAAATTCTCCAATGGTCTAAAGTGCTAACGGTGTACGCATATGATCCATTTTTCTCATAAATATTTTATTTTTTAGAAATTTGAATGAGGGTATTAATGGTTCATCCTTAGATTTACACCCAGTAACAAACGGTATGTGGCAGTGTAGTGTTTTAGGTTAAGTAAGCAATGTAGAATGTGGTACATATATTTACAATAAGGGCATTCCCTACTGAAATAATGTATTCGTTTACTTATTACTACTGAAATCGTGTACGTTTCATTAGTTCAAATCTGCACAGAATATAAAGAGAAAGATATATAAAGCACGTGGCACTGAAAACATATTCCTGGATTAATCTCGTTTATTACATTGCACAACAAAGCTTTCTAAATATTACTACTTTTCTTATGTTTAAAAAACTTATATCAGACTCACTAAAATAAATAATAAATTACAATTTAGCAGCTGTCAAGTAAAATACCTCAGTTATCGCTACCCATTTTCCTTTATCGTTTTTTCCTGTATCCTTTATCGCCGCTTTTCTTAATCCCCAAAGTCAGTGTCAGGTCCTGATTCCAAATGGTCTGTAAGGTTATGAATTCTCATTGTTGCAAAGTAAATGTGATCAGTCTTCACGCTGAAACTAATTAATATAAGTACAGTTTTAACAGGAATAATGTTGGTCTCTAACTTCTTGTTATTTCCCTGCCATTCTGTAGGACTCGAAATTTGTTCCTAGTAATGGATTTATGGTGATATGTGTCGTAATGCCCTCTTAATTATTTTTACGTGTACACAGTGTACACTTATATGTTAATACCAACATAAATAATAAATTAGAGGGACACTTCTCTTAATCTTTCATTAACAAGTTCTTTGGAGCGAGGCAGAACTTTTAGCGCAAAGAATGTATAGTGATAAACAAATTTGTTAAAATTATCCCGAAGACCTTGGTATTTAAAATTGTGGTATCTGTTCTTTATTTACCAAGTGACAGTTATTCAAATCCTTGTCCTTGCTGAAGCTACTGAGCAGACGTAACTTTTGGTTGTACCAATGCATTTTATATTATCCATTCATCTTCTAAATTGTTCTGATTTATTTTGCGTTTTGCACAACCTGTGGTGCAGAAATACAGATTTGGAGAACAAATCTCTTACATCGCGGTGTATATACGTATATATGCTTTCATCTCTCGCAAACCAGTGAACAGCTTATTACAAAAATATCAAAAAACTATCGTTACGCAACTTTGAGATAGTAACCTAGTGATTTTTGAAATAAAATGCAGTTGTGCTGTAGCTCTGCAAGCCAGCATTAATGTATTGTAATACAAATACACTTTTGACATACAGATCCTCTTTTTAAAACTTATTATTGCCTTAAACAATATGGACATTCGAATATTCAAACCGTTCTTTTCTTTGAGTTGCTACTTTTAAAACTGGAATAAAATTAAGGGCAATTTAATTCAAGTTTTAAAACATTTATAACTCCTCTTTCCAAAGTTATTTATTTATCTGGTTGAAGTTAAACCAATGAGATATCTTTTTCCACTCTATTGCAAAATGCAATGTAGGAAAACAATATATCAACATACAGAGTGAGTGTCATATTATCTAAATATCTTAAAACAACCAAAAGAGGATATGACTGAAACAAGCTTAAGCGAAAAATTCTTAATTACTTAAAGTTTTTGACTAAAATACTGGAATAACGTATCATAATTATAATAATAAATAAGGTATGTTAAGAGGAATTTATCATTACATTGCAGCAATAGCATAAGGTCACAAATATTACCAAAGTTAGATAAGGTATCTTACTGTTGCAACTCCTAAATCAGACGTCTTAATAAGCTCAGAGCCTCTTCCGGAGAAACCAGCAACCTATGTTGAAGCGGAGTGCAACTATGAAACTTCGTGAATAATTTAATCGTGTTGGTCCAAATGCAAATGAGAGGGAGGCTGAAGAAGTCTTACGCTCATATGAAGACTACAGCAATATTGTCTATATTCCCTTCTTGTCTCATACTTCATATTCCTAAGCAAAATGTGTTGTTCTGAAGATTTGGAATTATCAGTGATAATTGATCAGGTTAAGAAAAACGTTATTAAAAAAAATTAATTTTTAAGACTTTCCTATTTTGCTAAACGTAGACAAATTTATGCAACAACTGTCGTTGTATATTTCCAAAAACATAGCGATGTCAGGAACAATAAATGTACATTTTGCGTACTATCCCACAATACAAGAACGAAGGGAACAGAGTATTCAGTCATCCTGCAGCAGTAAATATAATTCAACACCACAAACATTTCTGTAAATTTGTATGACTGTCTTCTGCTTGAAAATGTGGAATTAAAGCATACACTGGTTGTTTTCAAACATCGTTATCTTAAAGTTTAATTTGTTACTTTCTTTTGTTATATAGTCTACACTGGTATAAAAAAATCATATGGTATCTAAAAAATTGGTTTTATCATGCTATCCTGCAGTGTTACACTCTTAGAAGGTCATTCAATTTAACTTGACTAATATTGCAGAAATGTTAATAAAGCAATATTAAATAAAATATGAATAACTTTCTTAAGCAACAACTGTGTTATAAAAGTTTATAGTAGTGGGTGTCTTAAAATGTGTGCGTCTTATTCTAAATTATAAATGTTTATTTTAAATAATAAAACACATTTTAACTATGACGTTACTAAGGGATCTCTCATGTTTTATGATTAGATACTATAAAGAGGCACATAATAGTAGCCTATGCTTGTTATGATGGTAGGTGAGTTCAAATTTTAAATTTCAGCAGACCTAATTTCAAAACAGACTTTAGAAGTACTTACTATTTGTGCCACAACTTAATACAGTCTTGCGTACCTCAGCTTCTTTCTTGGACTGTTGGTAGAACATGTGCTTAACTGCGAGCTGAAACAGAGGTCAGGCTGACTACCGTTCGAATGTTATTGGCGACGAAAAGAGTTCAAAGAAATAAGTCATGTTCCATTCTGCCTTTATGGAGCAGTTCCTTGTACAGCTTTGCTACCATCTTAAGTCAAATTCATACTTTTAAAATTTTACATTTTTGTCATTCAGGGCCACAAAAATGGGTTTGAAATATTTAACGTCACACAATTCCTTTAAATGAGGTGATTAGGTATAGGCCTACTAACTAGCGAGTGCAAATCTGATGATTTTTAAGTGTGAGTTTTAATTAATTAAAAATGAACAAACATAAACAATTAGTTTGCATAAAATGTCTGTTATATATTCCAGAAACTGGGCATTGGATATGCAGATACTATTTTGTTTTATTTTTGTATTTGAGCTTAAAGGAATAGCCCCACGTTAGTGGATTTAATGTCATGTTAAAAACAACATTGGGACGAAATTTTCACATTTCGATAATTGTGGTTAACAAATAAAGTATATATTTGATATTGAAAAGACCTGCTCCATATTTAATTTCATAGCTAAGTTATAGTACGTTAGTATCACATATTCCTGCCTCAAATGTTGACGTCATTCGCACGTTTTTTTTTTAATTATGGCACTTGTTCTGCCGATTATAAATATTGCTATTTTCTGGATGTTAAACACGACATATTTCTATGAAATGACACAGGTTACTTACAGAAACTGGTTTGAAATATATCCCACGTAAAGAAAACAACAGTACAAAACAAAGCTGACATAGTATCACATCAAATATTGCCCCTGACACGCGAAGTTAATATTAAACGATCTGAATTCTACGAATCACAAATCCCCTACACGATCTTTTACCGCATAGATCGCCAAGGAAATCAAATAAGACATAGGGATGATTAAATAGAGTTCGGTGTCTGTGAGGTGTAATTGCCAAGACATTGTGCAGCGAATTGAAGCGTTTTGGAATGTGACTTTCATTGAAACATTCCATGCGACGCGGCGAAGAATCACCTTATTGATTGGTCCAGTGCCAGGTCCTCATGGAACTGAGCTATGCAAAGCCCAAGAGGAATATTTGGGTCACCCTTAGTGCTCCTTTTGGTGGCATTTTCACTTTTAAATATGTGATATAATGAGTTCCCTACAATACAACAGCATTGAACGGATGAATGCATGACATTTTTTTCTGGCGTAGAGCCAGTTTAGAGCAAGCGCTGTGGACAATTATCTGGGTTATACTTCTAGCCTACTATGAAAACTAAACGTCAGTGACCACGCACAACTTAAAGTTGGATTTACCCGAATTTCGTTGATAATTGTAAGTCGAATTTCATCAGGAGCCGGCAGCAAGTCTTAAAAGGCTAAGCTTCCCATCAGTGAGTATAGTTTTAATTAAATAGTCAACTGAAGAATTCAATGCCTCGGCCGGAATTTGAACACGGATCTCCTGGTTTCCGTCCAATCGCTCTAACCCCTTTAGCTACCATGGCGAAGAGGCCGACGCGACGTTAAACTTTCCAATTGACTCATTATATTTTCCCGGTAAACCTCTTAGAGAGTTTAACGTCACGTCGGCCTGTTGGCCATGGTAGCTCAAGGGGTTAGAGCGACCGGACCGAAACCAGGAGATCCGTGGTTCAAATCCCGGCCTTGGCATTGAATTTTTCAGTTGTCTCTAAGTAATTAAAACATTCATATACCGGTGTTGTATGTGAAAGGATTAATTCTGATTGGATTAGTTCAACATAAATTTAACAATAAAAGTGTAGTTTCATTTGGAAAACTGGAGAATAGTGTAAATTATGTAACCCCTGGTAACTGCCTGCTTTATACCTGCTACATGTAAGCCCTTGTTTAAATTTCATCCGTATTAGTGTAATGTTAGCAATCATAGCAGCCAATCTAGGACAGAGTATTGCATTAGTCAGCAGTTTTCTAAGTGGCCTGCCGCTCAAAAATATTCCAAAAGGCACCTCTCATTAAAATAAAGTCATCTTTAGGAAAAGCAAAATGGAAGCTTATACAAGAGAATTTCACTCGTTTTTAGAGGCAAATGAGTTCGACAGTTTGATGAAGTACCATATATTCTGAAATTCGTACTACTACGCGGAAGAGGCGAGTAAACGTTCATAACCAATAAGAGTTTGACCTCAATACTGTATTACCTATATGAAATGAAATAATGTTTCTGACATGGGCCGCTTCCGATATTCTCTTATTTCTTTTCACCTGCGAGTATTATAGGCACAGAAGTCTAAATTTTAGAACACTTGTGATTTCGTTTGTTATTATCTCACACAAAGAATGAAGAGCATTTAATTATTGCCTGGTTTTAGAGGTGAGGATTCTTTTCACATATCCATAAAATACACTGTGAGAAAGTATTATTTTAATCAATAGTAAGATAGATATGCATCGATTGTTTAGATCTTTGGAAAAATCTTTGCAAGACCTGCAATTCTTACACCTCAGACTTTTATTTATTCTTAAAGAATACGTAATATGATTATTAACAGGGAAGCTCTCTACCTTGCTAGCCAATGAAAAGGGGATCTTGTGCCCAAACTACACAGTTGGAACTGTTTTGCAAAATAGTGGTGCTAGAGTAAAAGGTAAACTTGAGGGAAATGAGGCGAAGATCTCAACCTCATTATGAACATATCCCAACTCCAGGCGACTTCCCTTGCTTCCAGAACACTAACCATGCGCCACAAAACAAACTTTATTATCCTGACAGAGCTAAAGGTCTTCTGTTGCTATTCGTAATGGTCTCTGTATCGCTAACTCCGAAATTCACCAACTGAGTAAACATTGATCAGTCCGTTAAGTTGTTAAAACATTTATCTACCAAGGGACGTGATGCCGATGCTATGCATTACCTTTGACACCGTCTCCATCTCTATCACCGTATAAGAGCTACAAGTTGCTCCAATGAGGTACCATGAAATCTTTATTTCACGGTAGACGTGTGAGGAAATATATCGCCAAATTGACTGGTAAATAAAACGGAGGCTAATGATCTATTTGAGGGAAGTTGCGGACTCCTTCAGAATATAATAATTAGTTTCTGCGAGCTATCACTCGATATAGTAGGTCGATTTTGAATATTATCTGCTAACATTCGAAGTATTCGGTTTAAACTTAAATGTTTACGTAATGATGCTATACCTTTTCCTGCTTCTATTACTAACTTGGCAGCAGCCAGACACTTAGCTGAAGTTACCACTAACTTCGCATAACTGGAGAATGGTCTTTAAACGCTGGGGAGCGCTGACAATTAATCGATCTGTAGAAAGTGCAAAAATCCTTTTACTAACCTAAATTGCAGCAACACAGCTAAGACTGCCGATAATTCTAAATAGAGGTTTCAAATATTAAAGGCAATAATATTCACATGAGAAAAACAGCCTTACTCAATAACTTATCTGATTTCCAGGTATTCTGAACTAATTTCCTTTTCACTATCAAATTGTACTCCTAGTAATTTAGTTTCTTAGCATTAATTTTGTAAATGACGTCATAAACATCTTTATATTACCTAGCTAATTACTTTACAGAGACACTATTAGACACAAGAGTGATATGTAAAATCTTAATTTACATACTTCCAAAACATGTGAATGCATATTGGCTGTTTTTAATTAAATATGTATTCTCCAATTATTGCATTGTTTCTCCTAGAGAAACCCAAATTTTCGTTACTCCTGTCCTTAAAGATCCGCACACAAAGAAATGTTGGTTTCATTTTATTATTAAATTTGACTTTTATTCTTGCCTTATTTGTTCATCTTAACAGAATACAGAATAAACAAGCAATGTCCAGATAATGTCTTAGATGTCACAGATATGTCTCAGAAAATACTGAGGGGGAAACGACTCAAAACGATATCGAAGATTTAATTTTAGTATACTTGAAATAAATGTGCCTCGTTTTATTGAAGAAAGAATATTTCTATTCTATCCTTTATTTCTGCTCTTTGTAACAAAAATAAGCATAATACTAGCTTAAAGAAAAATTCTTCATTGACATTTACTCTATTTATATTTATATTCATATATCTACTTTGGAGACATAATATCGAACAGTAAATAATAAATATTTCGTTCTAAGCCCATTGTCTTTTCCCTAAGTGATTCATGTTTATACATTTCTCATTGGTTTTAACACACTTAAATAATTTATTGAAATTATTTATATCTCAATTACACTTCTTTTAAGATGACTAATCTTATCTGGCAAATAGTTGGGTGGAAATGTATAAACAGTTGCGCGTACGCGCAAACATTGCTCTGTTCTATCTTAAAATATCAGTTTAGCTCAACCTAATATTAAAAACTATGAATGAGTGAGTCGGCTGGACAGGCTCGTAGCTTTTAACGCCTAAGTCATGTAAATATCTACAAGTTACCTTTCCAAAGATCTCAGTTAAAATAGTAGGATATAGTATCATTAGAATGCATAAATTATATTTTGATACTTGAACATCAAAATAGATTAATAGGAGTAATTTAAATGAATTTATAAATTGTTTAGTTCGGTATTTAGTCTCAAAAATAACTGTGACTTGTGACATATCACAATACAGCATATACTTTATCCTCTATTAAAGTACTTAGGGGCAAATTGCAATTCTGTATTCTTGAATTCGACACATGAATCCGTACGTATGGCGCTTCTAGTAGCTAATGTAATGGAAATTGTGTGCATTCATGCTGAAGTAGGAGAAATCGCGCAGCGACACCCATGTTGAAGAGGAACATGTCCTCAGAAGATTTTTTAGGAGAATGCTATGCAATACAAGACATTTTGTACAAATGAAGGACGAACTACGAGGGCTGTTCAATAAAGAATTATCATAATTTTTTACAGTCAAATTTTCGCACTAAAATTCCGTCTTATTATACTCTGTTAGCTTAATGTGAAACAAACACGCCGTAGTAGTTTCATTGTTGGTACTCCTGGTTCCCGCCTGTGAGAACCAGGCAAGTACGAACATGTTCAGTATCGCCTATCGCTGCAAGGGAGGTAACACGAGAGGAACGACATGCGGCTTTGAAATACTACTTTCGTCTCAACAAATCTTCAGTCGAGGCCTATACAATGTTACTGCAGGCCTACAGAGAGTCTGTTCTTCCCTACATCACAGCTCAAGGTGGTTTAAAATGTGTAAACAGGGGAGACAATCAATTTGCTGCTGCCATTGTGAGAGAGCATTGACCAATTACCTTAAGATCCCTTTCTGTAATACTGAACATTTTACTGGGTGCCACCCACACGTTGGTGACAGAAACATTACACATGAGACGTCTTTGTGCGCGATGTGCTCCAAGACTGTTGCTTCCTGAAGAAAAGAACATTCGCATGCAGGTCTGCATGCAGCTAAATTTGAGTTTAGAAGTAGATCCGGAGTTTCTTTCAAACGTAATCACCGCTGATGAAACTAGGCTACATCATTCTGATCCTAAGAGCAAACACCAGAGCTCGGTGTGGAAATCTCCTTCATCACCAACCTCAAAACAAGCAAAAGTGATTGCCTCTGCTGGGAAAGCTATGATCATCTCATTCTTTGATGTTCATGGAATACTTTATCAGCATGTTGTACCTGCACGCACATCAGTAACTGAACAATACTACAGGGATGTCCTGAAATCATTGCAAGTCTATATCAGGCGCAAAAGACAACATTTCAATGAAGCAGGCTGGATGCTACACCACGAAAATGCGCGGCCGCATATAGCCAAAGTTGTTGCTGAATGTATTGCAAAAGTAAACGTGAAATGCATCCCTCACGCTCCCTATATTCCGGATTTAGCCCCATGTGTCCTTTTTCTATTCCCTAACTTGAAGAAAAACTTTCGTGGGAGGCATTATCCATCATTAGAAGCAGTGGTGTAGGCTGTGGGGGCGATTTTGAAGGATCTCTCAAAAAAAGTTTCCAGCATGTCTTTGAAGACTGGCAGAAACGCGGGGACAAGTTTATCGCATTCATGGGAGACTACTTTAAGAAGGACCATCAAAATTATGAGGATGAGTAAAGGTACGTAGTCGAAAAAAAAACTGGTGATCATTCATTATTGAACAGATCTCGTAGTAAAGGATATGAAATGTTATTCGTAATAACAATGCTGAGTTTAGCGTAAAATTGCGAATTTGGAGCACGTTTTAACTTTGATGTTACTTATAGGTGTCATTACGTATTACTTATCCTTTTTATGAATCTGCGACAATGGGAACGTTGTGTTGGCTGAATTTAAATAGCCTGCACTTATTTCAGAATACTGTAAATACTTTGTTGGCTTTACAATTAACATTAATGCTGAAGGAAGTTCTCTCTCCCAATACTTCTTTTCTGCAACAGTACACGAAGCCTAAGTGTGTTGCTGTGGCTTATTCTACCTAAAAATTAGTATGTTTTTTTAGATTTTATGAAACAGGTACACCTTCCTAACAACAATGACACATCAGTAGCATAAATATCAATGCATGGAACCCTACCATACGTTTCTGGGCGCGTCACATTCAGTTTTTCATAGTGCCCATCTGAGTGCAAAATCTGTAGTTTGCAGTTCCTTGAAAGATAACATGGCTACGTGAGCTGTTTTAAAGTAACTTATTTATTATTAGTGCGTTACTATTTTTTCATGTCTTTGCAATTGTAATCCAGACTGTCCTGAAATGAACATGTTGAAACTGTGGATTTTGAAATTTTTATACGAAACGTTTACATCTACTTTCATTTGCTAAAACAAAAATGTATCGTGAAGCAAAAATCTCGGAGTCTCTAACTAAAATATATATTAATATTTATTTGGTTTTGCAATACGTGCAGCTTGTTTTTGAGTTAATTATTTAACTCTGTTACTAAGTATTATTGTTTTGTGGGGAGCACTAATGAATTTCTATGAATGATTTGTACTTAATGAAAGCAAAAGTATTACTTTTTAAGGTGTGCTGTGCAGACTGAGGATATTTTCTGTCACTTAGTTAAATTAAGCGCAATTATCAATGATAACCTCAAAAATGACCTAATTTGCATATAAAGCGGCAGTGTTCATTACGACGGATTTGTTGATGCTGAAAACAATGGTGAGAGGATTATACCCGTATGTTTTTGGTAGTTCATTTGTTTCGATGTTAAACAGTGTTCTGGTCTGTTTATCCCTAGCCGTATAAAATACGTTCATCAACAAGGCAAATAAGGTAAAACAAAGCATACAAATAGAGTAACTCCACAAATCACTATATACTTCTTCTCTTTCTAACTGCGCACTAGCGACTGTTCCTTTTTCATCATTCATTTAATCATAATAAGAGCAAAATAAATTTGTATACGATAGGTTTGCCTTAGATGAGGAAATATGGACAAAGAGGTATTGTATTTTACAATGTTAATAATTAATACACGAGTTTAAGGTGAACATTTTCATATGAATTTTATGTGTAGGTAATCCACATACAGTAGTGGTAGTAAATATGCTCACATGTTTCATTATTTAACATCTATTTACGGTAGGTATTTAGGATTTTTATTCTATAAAACAACCTCCACACTTAAAAGGAATACGCTTATGGCAAAACAAAGGGCTCCCTTAACTGCTTTGCGCTAAGGTTTGAAAGCTGCAATCATACCTCAATTGTTTAGTTGCCTTTGAATGGTGCTCTAGTGATATACCAGTTTGTATTTCAAAATACTCATCACTGTGAAAGTATTAGAAAAATTTACTTTAGTAAGATGACGCTGTTTACATTAACGCTGCGACTATCACATCGGATATCGTAAATAAAAAGTGCGATGGCACACGGCCCTTCAGATTGGTGACCGACAAGATCTCCAGGAGCATCACCAGTGAATTAGACAACAGTACATAGGCAAAGTATGCTATAAAGCTGGATGGTTCTGCAGAGGGTCGTATTTAAGGGGGGGGGTGTCCAGGGGTTCTGGACTCCACAAGTAAGTTATCATTTCAAACTTTTAATAAATAGTTCAAATAAAACTTAGTTTAAAGTAAATCGAAAAAGTTTATTCGAGCTTCTCATCTTAACGTCTCTATTCACTGTCAGGCAGACATGAAGTTACTTAAGAGATAAACTATAAGTTACTGCACAGCAGCTGAGAACTGGTTAAAATACGCAAATAATATCAATTAAAATAATGTATTGCGACGTTAACCAATTCCGATATATTATAATTTGTTGATTAGAATTGCCAGATACCTACTTCTAGGTTCCTATTCCATTTTTCAGTCAAGGAAAACTAATACTTCAAATGCATTAATCAGTGGTTCGCTTTTTAAATATCTGATTACTGCTTATATCACTTTATCTCAGGTATAAGAACAAAAATGTGCAATGTGCAAGGCCTTTCTACAGACTTTATTCAAAGAAACAAGACAAAAACAAACTTTCCTAAGAACAATTTGTAGAAGCTTGTGTGGAGAAAGTCATGTGAATATAATATATAACATGTGTTTTTATTTTTACTAACATGATAAGAATACATTCCTGATTAATTATTTATTAAAAGCAAATAATTCAACGTAGATTTTTGGACCCCCCCCCCCCCCAAGAAATTGACTTCTTAATACATACCTGCTTCTGCAGATTGAAGCGCAACATGTATATACAGTATATTCAATGAGGAGTCGATTTGAACTGGAACACAGCTAGCTTAGAAGAGCTTGGCTCTGGGAATTGCTGATGAAGCTTTAGAGGCAAGAATCTCGAGTATCGAAAGGCCCTTCCTGCGAAGCATCTATGGGAGCTGCCTATCTATAAACATCCAAATCATCTTCTTTAATCAATTAGCCGCTACCCTAACTCGGCTTTTGGAATCCTATGTATGAGATTGCACCACACAGTCACCACTCCTCGAGAAGACTACTTGGACTTAAGCAAAATGGAGGAGTTGTCTCGGTTTCTTAGGCAAGCCGCGATGGGCGACTCGTTTTCCTTCCTGCAACAGTAACGGACGAATCAGCCGTGTGTAGAGCAGCCGTATTTCCAAGAAGTCCCTGTATTTAAAGGAGCTAAGCTTTGAAGCGTGTAACAGGTCTAAGAGGTCCTCTGATATTTGCTTCGCTGCGGAATATATAAGCTCACGTGATAATCGTTGTTTATGCAAGCAATGCCACAGGTCATTAGGTTATCCCACCTAACTGACTTCCCCGCAACCACACAGAACTTGATCCCGTAAAATAACTTAGTTCTCTGTAATCAACATTTTGCGATACAGGTTTGCGCATGTGACAGTTCGCATACTGAAATGCAGTCGATTCCTGGAATGGAATCATCCTTCCATTGCCGGAAACTTTATGGAAGTACGGCTACTCTACTACTGCTGTTGCCACTACCAATTTTGAGACAAGGTCCGATAATCCAGCACCCCTTCTCCTTGATCTCAAAGGAAAACAAGGCCATCAGGTGTTAATGGCACCAAGACTGCTCCACTATATGCAGGCTTCTGATCATCACGGTTTGCACGCTCTGTGTAGTCTCGAAGAGAATCTGCCCGGAGCTCAGAATGTGCTGAGTTACGCCTTTAATGGTTGAGCTTGTGTACAGGTTAAGCGTTCATTGAACATTTCTTATTTTGCGTTATACTCTTCAACGGCAACTTACACGTGGACCTGTATCAACGGCACCAGTGTGTTTGTCACACTCAACCTATTTCAATATCTTGAATATCTGCTACTCCAGTGCTGATCATTTTCTTCAGATGTGTTTCAGCAGCTGCTAGAATAAACAACACTACTTAATTTGCCTGATCAGTTTAATATAGGTTAATGGAAAGCTATTTGCAGCTGTTTGCCGGCTTTTCAAGAATGCAGTGTTATTATTTCTAAATCTTAGCATGCGAAACTGTTACTTTTCAAGAATTAAGTGGACCAACTGCTCACTTATCAATATTTTACGGTATAAAACAACTGATGACGAGAACCACAAATTGCCATTAGTGGATAAAATGCTAATCTGTAAATTCCCTCGCGGCGTCCGATAAATCTGATAACCCTAGGGGTATCTTATGTGTTACGAGCTGTCAATAATGATTCACAATAAACTGTGTTGCAACACTCTAACGCAGCGTCCTCTAGAGAAAAAGACTCATTTATCAGCTTAAACTCACGAATGATCCTCCTTTACTTCTCATATTTAAAGCTTCCTAGTCGCCTATGAATACTGCGTAGCCCAGTAACTAGGTGTTTACTGTATTAGTTTTAATTTGTTACACGCTCCAGAATTATAAAGAAATTGCCTATAAAATCATTTTATCACGTGTAAATAATGAACAAGAAATTTTAAGAACATTATGCTAATGACTATAAAAGAATAGGATTATACAAATGGATGAACTGTGTAGCTGTCTGGTCATGTAGTACATGTGCATATTAATAGACACTGCGGTTGAGATACGAGGACAATAGAAGAAAAAACAGACATTCATTGACGTTTACGCTAGTTAAATATCATAAGTCCTCAGGTGCCAGAATACGTAATTATCAACAAGAGTATAATATGCAACCAAATTTATAAACAAATGGGATTTGGGCTGTAGTAAAGAAGATGATGCACCACGTTTGGAAGGTAACGAAAATGTCATGCATTCGAAATGCTGGGATGTTCCATTTTGTTTATTTCGAAGCTCCAGTTTGGGAAGCCATATGGACAGAGTTATCGCATATGGGATGCAACTGATGCGATTGATGATCTCGTAGATTATCTCGAAGCTGGATTCTGGAACTTGCCTCGGCTGCTTTTGTTTTAATATGAGATCTAATTTCAGGGTGCAGAAAGATGAAGAGTGATGGTGAATTTATGTGAAGAAGAAATAATTTTTCTATACTTTGTTTCCCAAATTATACTTTTGAGTTAAACCATTTGAAACAACTCTTTTAAA
This sequence comes from Mantis religiosa, assembly GCA_030765055.1. Classification (NCBI taxonomy): domain Eukaryota; kingdom Metazoa; phylum Arthropoda; class Insecta; order Mantodea; family Mantidae; genus Mantis; species Mantis religiosa. The sequence goes on along the minus strand of CM060952.1, from coordinate 64,564,545 downwards.
CACTTAACACATAATAAATTTTGATGAACATCGATATTATATAATATTAATAAACACTTGGGTAGTTTTCGCTATGTTATATGCACTGCGTCCGTTTCTGCAAGATTATGGACCTTTACACGAACGTACGTTCTTTCCGTCAGTTAAACCTAGTGGAACGAAGGTTTAGCCAATCTCGATTTACTGGTCCTTCATTTGCTATGGAAGTCAACATTTTAAAATTTGTCCATGTCACAACCAATTATAATTATGTTCATTGTTACAGTCAATAATAATTTATAACTTTCGTTTTAAATCACTTCAAAACACTATTTAACACACAAATTAATATTTCTTCTAAAATTAATTTTGTTACAAAATTCGTGATTAATATTCAATTTTCTTCTCTTCTATCAAATTCATTTTGTACTTGCTCATGTTACCTTAAACTTCGTCTTCTGTCCAATAAAATTAAAATCAATTTTAAATAAAACGGAGCATAAAATAACGGTTTCAAATGAGCTTGACCCTCAATATGTTGATTGCTAATCATAATTACTGATAAGGACGAAACATTAAAAAACATTTGCCGTTCAGCATAATGAATATCTCACTGAGATAAAAAAAACCAAAATATCCCCGCAGAGATTGGATTAACTTGTCACTCATCTCTGTTTCATATAACCTTACCCCGCAGACATGTATCACTCCGCGTGCAACTAACTTCCCCCTCATTCTAACTGGCTAATGCTTTCGCGCCATAGGCAATAGGCGGTGCCTTCCCGTCATATTTAAACATGCAGTAAACGTCATAATAATTGCCAAGAATATAGATAAAATCATGCAAAAGAGAATATGAAGGCATGCAAAAATAATGAAGTTTATAATGAAACTGAGCAAGTTAAACTGAATGAATGAGCAATGAAACTGGAACAAGTTTATAATGAAGGACTTTTGGCCTTTCCCACTGGGATTTTTTAAACCAGCACACATACCTTGCAAAAATGCTTGTCTTTCAGTCTTAAAAGTTGTGTCACGTCATACTTGTCGTGTGTTCTTCATTCACACTAAGTCTAGTCAGGGTAGTATATTTTGCGACTTGTATCTCGGTACAGTCTGATTGTCCTTAAATAACGTCTTCGCCACACAGCAATATCGCTCCTGGAGTGGTAAGTTTTCCTGTTTCATGTCGCGATGTTCCTACGCATCTAACACACCTGTAAGTTCAGGGCACAGCTGTTCGACTTCTCTTACTGACAAAGACGGATTCTTCTCTGTAAGAGCATTAATCAAATGCAACACAACTCCTTTTTCGCCGCTTTGTAAAGGTTTTCCCTTGCGATGCTTCAGCGAAAAACTGGCGGTAGACTCTGCCTTTATACATATAAGTACAAGCGCAATAAATGATCAATAAAATAATTTAGCACACCGGCATAGAACCGGCATGGCATAGCACATCGTCGAAAGGCGATATATGATTAATCCAGTTCAAAACAAGTTCAGTGATAAAAGTCATATAAACAAATATGTATGTTATCACTACCGCTAAATCACGTGTTATCGTGTCATGTGCTTGAGAGCAAAGGAACCTTCTCTTTACTTCGTTTCAGAATTAACACGCCTTTCAGATAAATCAACTCCGTTGCGTAATATATTTCATTAAAACAGCTACGAAAATATAAATTTGACTATTCTCTTCCAACATATAAAGACATATCACCAGGTTAAATAACGAACTAATTTTTACCGCACAAGTCTGCACCACAACAGCAGCCAATGAGATGTGATAAGGTCACGAAACCGTTAAGAGATACGGGGCAAGCTTAGGTGAAACAAGGATTAGTTACGCTATCCTACTAGCAACTTTATACTTTCTCCCAAACCTTAAGCTCTTCTGTTCATTGTAACTTTCAAGATTAAATTCGTACATTTCTTTACATCGTTAGGCGTGATTGCAGTTGCATATATGTCACTATGGTAAGGTTCGGAGTGGGAGCTAACATTTCAATCAATGTAATCAATCAATGGATATACTGGGGTTCCCCTCGGGTGGCGCCGTTGATATCAGGAGTTATTATCCTGCTTTTCAAACCGTAACCATGTTGATAAAAACTCTCAGATAAGGCAGTGATTATTCTTGGAAGAGTGAGAGAGGGAACTTGCCGCAGTTCTCAGATCTGTGCTTAGCACCAATGAACGCATCACTTCAGTCAACAGAATGCGCAGGAATCACATATGACAGCCGTTATGTCCACGTGCAGTAATCAGCGCGTTATCTGAGAGATTTCTGTTACCAAATATAAATCCATGGTAACCATTTGAGCAGCACAATAAAAGTGTGGTGAGACTAAGAGATAACCGAGAAAGTGTCATGGCTCCTAAAGACTATAAAACTGAAATTCCCTTGATGACCCGTACGGAGCTTTTCCCTTCTGTGTGCTTACAATCCGCAGGTGGGGACGGTACTCGGAGATCTCCCCGGATCCCAAGGTCGAGAATAGCATGACACTTGGTACTTTTAAATTTCCAAATAAGATTAATGGTGAAATTAACTGAGAAACGAGTTGAACTCTGAGAAACCCCCGAAAAAATCATTAGTCAGACTCTGCCACCGGAATCGAAACAGCGATCTTTTAAACTCTATTGACTGAGCCAGTCCCTTCAGCATATTTTCAAATAATTTTAATGATTTCCTTTATTGTGAATTGTTACTAAGCATTAAAATCATGATTCACCAGCAAACAATAGCTGCATTAGAAGTAAATGTGTGTATGTTCTTGCTCGCTATAAGTTGCCTAATACTGTAAGTGTATCACAGTATTTGTTAATAGTTGTTGGTTCATTAAACTTTTGTATTAGAATTGCTGTCAGTATAATGTTTTATCACATTTTAAAATGGCTAAAATCGATTATAAGACTACGCTAAGTATGGGGCTAAGCTGACGGGTCACCGCCTATCAGAAACAACAAATGAGTACCATGCGTGTATCCGAGCTGTACCTCTGTACATCATAAATACTGTGGTGTGTATATAGAAAATTTGCCAGCGTGTGGTTTGTTACTAACGGTAGTAGTAAAGGCAACTGTGTTGCGCTCACATTACTTTTCGTTGTGCATTCATTTGCTATTTTTAAAATGCCTATAACGGTTTAAGGATACTATCCATGAAAAGCCTATAAACTACAATTTTGCTTGGATTGACTTGAAATTTTAGCATAATTATGGCAATATTAACAATAGTCCACAAACCAATTTTAAGACTTTTGTGCAAAGTAGTTCTTATGATATTACTAAATTTATAGTGTTTTACTGTCACACAATTGAAATGTTCTACCCGATGCAAATTTAATTTGAGAAGAAGGAACTATGTAGATATAATCATAAGTATTAGTAGTAAATTTATGAGATGAAATTTTCATATCATATTTGGTTTATGATAAAAAATTATTAATTTCGCATTTTACTAATTTTAAATATTTTCTTGTGAAATATAATATTTATTATTTAACTGCAAACACTGGTGACATAAATATCACTCACCAATTTGCTTTGGTACTGTTTTATCCACAAATCAAAGTTTTCAAGATTCTAGTTTGAAAACTGCATCGTGTGGGTCGATTTATATTTGGAAAAGCGCTGAAAATTAAAGACACAGAAAATAAACAAAATAGGTGATAATAGGTACAGTGCCCACTTAGTCAGTCTGACCCATATTAAGAAATTCAATAATAAGAAATAAAATTACACTAAGAAATTAAATTACAAGGATTACGCTCTTTAATTAGGCAAAAAAGGTTTTTTTGCCATTTTTTGCACTTTTTGAACAATTTTCACAGATTGGTATTTCTAACGTTAATATTGATAAATGTGTGCATAAAATTGGTTTTCTTTACAAATTTCGTTATAGGTTTAACAGGAATACGGTATACTTTAGGTAAATGATTGCAGGTTCGGAGATAATTCTGAAATTCTGTTTACTTTGCATGGCTTACGAGAGATAAACTGTCAGTAGAATTCTGAAATAGTGAATTATAAATGACATTTCAAGCTATAATTAAGCATACATGTGAAACGTTTAGTGCAACAAAAAGTTTTATTGCAAGTATGCATTTTTGTGCCGAATGTGTTTATCAATCTCTTATATTGTATAATTTATAAAGGACTAATTCAGGTTGAAGTGCACAATGTTCTTGTGCTATATGTTTAAGACATATCTTTTCAATTAGCACTTAAGCACCTAAAACATGTGATCAGATCTACTTTTCAAAATGCAAGGAGTAATACTGTTTCGTGTAAGCTATAGCACTCCGGCGGGGCATTTTTCTAGGAATTATTCTTTTCGATCGTTTGAGGGGTTGAGCAGAAATATGAATTCATTATTTGGATTTATCCGACTTTTTATTTTCGGATATTTCTATTCAAACTCACTAACACATACATATTGTAACGGGACCGCTGGAACACCCTGTGAAAGCACCTGGCAGCGGAAGGCAGGGAGGGGAGGTTCGGTTAGCCACACCTCCACCTCGTTCGTCTTGTAGTGGTGACAGGCTGTGGTCAGGAAAAAAAACATGAATGTGTCGCCTGTTTTCTCTACACCTGTTTCTCGATCTTTCTGTTACTAGAACAATCATGTAAACACCAGAAAGCGGGATATTCCGATATAAAGAGGGTTACAGACAGACGGAGTCAGTCAGTTGTTGGTTTAGTCAGTCAGTCAGTTGGTTAGTGTGTGAATGAGGACAGTTCTTGGTGTAAGAAGGCAGTGTTAGTCAGTGACGTGTTAATGTATGAAAGGGTTGTGCAACGGAAGACTGTACGTAACTGGTATGTGCAACGGAGTTTATGTAATCGCGAGTACAAGGAAATTGTAACGGACGAACTGGTAAATTGTAATTGTGTGCAGCAAGTAATTCTGTGTAATTGGCAAGAGTTTAACTGTAAGTCGGTGGAAATAAAGAACATTGTTGAGTGGTGAAATTGGACTTTTCATTTCACGAACCCACAAAGTCACACTGGTGTCAGGAAGCGGGAAAACAACATCACCGAACATTACAACCATGGACGCGGCATTGGAAAATTTTTTGGAGAAGATGATGGAAATGAAGGCCGAACTAATCTCGGAAATGAAGACGGCTAAAGACAACATCACCAGGAAGATGGAAGAAATGCAGGCCGAATTAACAGAGACGCTGGAGACTAGAAATAACCTGGCCGCGGAACTGAAACTAATCAGGACGGCTAGGGACAACATCGCCGAGAAGATGGAACAAATGAAGGCCGAGTTAACCACGGAAATGAGAGCAGCGAACGACGGTCTGGCTACCGAAATGAAGGTGGCGAACGAGGCTCTCGCCGCCAAGTTTGAGGAACGGTTGGCCGGCGTGGGGGATGACGTCACCAACCTGGGCAAGCGGAAGGGTCAAGTAGACGACCGCCTTAATGATTTAGAGGAAAAGGCCGACAACATCGCAAAACCCCTCACCCGCCTGACGGAGGAAAACCGGCCTTATGTGTGGACGGAGGACGCCGAAGACGCTTTCCAGCACCCGAAGGGGACCCTGTGCAGTGCTCCAATTTTGGGTTTCCCACAACCGGGTGGCGCCTTCATTGTGGACACCGACGCTAGCGACCATTACATTGGAGGTGTCCTACCGCAGATCCAGGACGGCCATGAGCGCACAAGAGTGGAAGAGAAGGAGCGTGCCGCAGCAGTCCGAGTAGTTGTGGCAGTGCCTGCTGAAGGCTGGGTTAGCGCAGGCCTGAGGAGGGAGCAGCTGGCGGACGCAGACTTGGGGCCACTCTTGAGGGAAGTGGACGCAGGGACGAGACCGACCTGGGAGGACATCGCACCGAGGAGCGCCACCTACAAGTCGCACTGGGCCCAATGGGACTCGTTGAAGACCAGAGAGGGCGTGCTGTTCCGGGTATGGGAGTCACCCGATGGGAAGGCGCAGAGAGGACAGTTGGTACTTCCCCGGAGCAAGGTCCCGGAAGTCTTGGAGGAAGTGCACGCCGGTACTTCAGGAGGACACCTGGGAGCGAACCGAATGATTCACAAACTACGGCAGCGCTACTTCTGGCTGAGACTCCGAGCAGATGCTGGTGGTACACCTGGACCGCCTCGCACGCTACGATGGGGCTGTTCGAGGCGAACAGCTTCGAGGAGGGAGCAGTGTAACGGGACCGCTGGAACACCCTGTGAAAGCAGCTGGCAGCGGAAGGCAGGGAGGGGACGATCGGTTAGCCACACCTCCTCCTCGTTCGTCTTGTAGTGGTGACAGGCTGTGGTCAGGAAAAAAAAAACATGACTGTGTCGCCTGTTTTCTCTACACCTGTTTCTCGATCTTTCTGTTACTAGAACAATCCTGTAAACACCAGAAAGCGGAATATTCCGATATAAAGAGGGTTACAGACAGACGGAGTCAGTCAGTTGTTGGTTTAGTCAGTCAGTCAGTTGGTTAGTGTGTGAATGAGGACAGTTCTTGGTGTAAGAAGGCAGTGTTAGTCAGTGACGTGTTAATGTACGAAAGGGTTGTGCAACGGAAGACTGTACGTAACTGGTATGTGCAACGGAGTTTATGTAATCGCGAGTACAAGGAAATTGTAACGGACGAACTGGTAAATTGTAATTGTGTGCAGCAAGTAATTCTGTGTAATTGGCAAGAGTTTAACTGTAAGTCGGTGGAAATAAAGAACATTGTTGAGTGGTGAAATTGGACTTTTCATTTCACGAACCCACAAAGTCACAATATGCTACACACACGTAGTACTTTGGTCTTCTTCAATGACGGACTTGCTGTTGGCAAGCCATTGTTTTTGTGCAGAGGTACATATGTGGTTTCCGCTATGTACTCATGCCGGGAATTGACGTACCCAACAGTGGGGTTATTGTTGCTTGCATAGGGCATGCACTTCAAAAGAGCTATCCGATACGATAATTGCGACAGTGTTTCAGAAATAGGAACCGGGAAAACATGAGCATCAAAAAGAAATAAAATGAAGGAATTCTGTAAAGAAATTAGGACGGGAGAGGATATGGAAAAAAATTCTCAGTACGTTTAATGAAAAAGGTCAGTAATATAATTAGAATATATTCAAAGTAAATTGGGTGGGGGGGAGATGAATACATCGAGGTATGTAACAATAAAACTTAATTGGGGTTTGCATTGGCAGTGACAGTTATAATGCATTTAAGTGGCTTAAGAGGAAGAAATGAGGTGGGGTAGATGCACCAAATGTAACAAAAAATGTTAAATCTGGCATTATATCTCGGAAAGCAATGATAATGAAAAAGAGTTCTTGGAAACGTTTTCCGGTAGAGCTCACACTCGGGAAGATTTATATAAAACATTCAAATTATACTTTCCAAACGTAATTGCAAGACTTAAGACTGGATAAAATAATATCAAAATAAGGGATTCAAAATATTGCTTTTTGGACGATTCATTTTGCTTTCCAAGATTCTCGCTACGGGTATCGATGACCAAGAAAAGCTATAAAACTTAAAATTTGGATTTTTTGCCGAAGAAGTTGAGCTTGCAATGAAATTTAGTTATTCATTTACCATTCGATATGTAAAGAACGTTTTATCCATACTCTGAAAAGGTCAGATAGATCTCTTATAAAACTATTTTGAACAGTGTAGATTTAAGTGAGCGTCCTTGCAAGAAAGTATCAGATAATAATAATTAAATATTGCTTTAACAATTTTTGAAGAAAACTGCGATGGTATGTGGTGTATAGCACAAATAAATTTGGGTTTTGAGGTAAAATGTTTTGAGAAATTCACAGATGAGGCACGTTTTGGTATGTGCTAAGATACATAAAATACTTTTCATTATTACTTTTTAAACAATTATGAAATATTTCCCAAATTTTTATTTTTCTATTTTCTTTAAAAACGGAATGCTTTCATGATTACATAATGCATCCGATATCTCATGCTAACTAGTGTTTGCTCGAACATTGCAAGAGGTGACCCCCCAGAAGTTAGTGATAGAATTCTAAAAATGAACTCAGGTAGATGAAATCTTGTAAATGTCCAAAACTACATTTTGGAGTACGTATGCTTGAGTGCCTTGTATTATATTAAACCTAGTTAGAATGCTTATGAAAACAGGAATGTTTTAGTTGGAACATCAAAAGTACGGTAGATTACACTCTGATTCGGAAAGAGAGTAATTGAGTAGCTTTGGGAATTGGAAGCGAGAAACCAGCAACTGTTCCCAGTAGTACAAAGAGCTAGTCAGGAACAGGATAGCTGTCGCTTCATTAAGTTGCACAAGGTGCCAACATTTGAGAGTCAAATGTAGCAGTGGAAATAGAAACGCAAATGGTCAGAAGGGCGAGACATTAATTCACAAAGTTCCCAACATCAAACGTCTTGCAGCAATAATGACAAAGCACCTTCGCGACGAGTGATCTTGCTAACCCTGCCGTGCACTAAAATATCTTGTTTTACAAATCTGCTGCAAAATATGACTGTAATAAACGAAACTGTCCTAATCTAAGATGACGCACCAAAGGGGCTAGAGAGGAATAATAAATGAGTATAAAATAGGTTAGTTATATGATATATATATATACATAATATGGTGTTAAATCAGTTTATAATGCCTTGACACCTTTTCAAAACGTAAATCAACAAGTAATGACCACAAACATGTCATTATACTTACTCTGTGATTGAGCAACATAGTCTGAGGTTTTTATTTACCTCTTATTAATCATTAATATCGAATGGAAATCCATCGACTTTAGAAGCAAAGGTCAATACAGCTTGATAATCAATTTAAGTAGTTACGTTTCTTTGACACAATTTTCTATACTCACGCCATCTCTTGACCTGGCATTTACTTTACTGAAAACAGTCTTTTGCTCAGTAATGCGAATTTTGATAGTATTTTGTCTTTTGTATATAGTTGAGTTATATCCAGTGTTTCTTTGTGGTTAAAACATTTTATAAATGTCCTGATGATGGGAGAATACACCCTCCCGAAACGTTGATATCTAATCATTTTTCACCTGGCTGGCTGCCCGAGAAGAAAGTGGGCGTATTCGTCGCTAGGGAAGCTTTAGGAACTATTTTAGTTGTATTTATTGTAGTAAATACACACTCCTTTGAACAAGGCTTCCATAATAGTCTGCAGTCTTTTGTTACGGTCTGAACTGTTTCAAAAATTATCCTTCAGTTCAGTCTTAAATCCAGTAGGTATAGTTTTGTACACAAAGGAAGTATGATAATTCATTGTCTGCAATTCTGCGTTATAGATTTTTGATTTTGACTTTGAATTAAAGCTGGAGTAGAAGAAAAGTTGTTCCTTATTCCTCTATTGGAATTGACCAATGATTTTTCTCAGTTTTAATCATTCTTTCCCAACCTCCGTCACATCAGTCCATATCTGTACTCATTTAAGTCCTCAGCTGTAAGTGGACAGCAGGAACACTTGTTCAGGTGAATAGCGCGGTGCACATCTGTTGACCTCTTTCCTCACTTTAATATACAGTGGACCCGGAGAAGCCAATTTCCGTAACTGCAAAGGGTTTTAGTGGTTTCATTCTGTCACCAGGTGAGCTTTACGTGCAATTTGGGATCTCCCGTAGTGTAGTAAACACAGTTCTATTTATCATGTACCCTACATCTCTGGATTTTAATGTGTTTCGTCCCCGATGTTGTGTGGCCGGTAGTGGATTAGTGTGTTTAAAGAAATTCAATGCGAACTTTTCTCTTTGAAATGCTCTCTTCATTTAAACACAATAGGATCACAATATTTGAAGGCAGCGAAACAAACAAAATAAAATCATACAACTGACTACAAAGACAACTAATAGTAATTGTTTATACAAGTTGATAAACACAGAATTCATCCATGAGTAGAACAATTTAAAACGTCATCCAGAGGGGGAATTTTAAGTTCTACAAATGGATATTAGACGTTTGTCCACTTGTACAAGGGCTGTTCAATGAAAAATGATCACATTTTTTTTACAACGTACTTTAACTCATCCTCATAATTTTGATGGTCCTTCTCAAAATAGTCTCCCCTGAATGAGATTCACTTGTCCCAGTGTTTCCGCCAGTCTTCAAAGACATGCTGGAAACCATTTTTTTTAGATATTCTTCAAAATCGCCTCCTCAGGCTTCACTACTGCTTCTGTTTATGGATAATGATCCCCACGAAGGCGTTTCTTTAAGTTAGGGAATAGAAAATGGCACATGGGGCTAAATCCGGACTATAGGGAGGGTGAGGGAATCCCTTCACGTTGATTCTTGCAAGATATTCAGCAACAACATTGGCAATATGCGGCCGCGCATTACTGTGGTGCAGCATCCAGCCTGCTTCACGTAAATGTGGTCTTTTGCGCCTGATATGGACTTGCAATGTTTTCAGGACATCCCTGTAGTATTGTCCAGTTACTGATGTGTAAGCAGGTACAACATGCTGATAAACTATTTCATGAACATCAAAGAATGAGAAGACCATAACTTTCCCAGCCGAAGCAACAACCTTTTTTTTGGGGGGGGGGGGAGGGGGGTTGGTGATGAAGGAGATATCCACACTGAGCTTTGCTGTTTGCCCTCAGGATCAAAATAATGTAGCCAAGTTTCATCAGCAGTGATTACGTTTGAAAGAATATCTGGATCTTCCTCCAACATCAACTTTAACTACATGCAGACCTGCATGCGAATGTCCTTTGGTTCCGGAATCAACATTCTGGGAACTATCGCGCACAAACAGGTCTCTTGTGTAATGTTTTTATCACCAACATGTGGGTGGCACCCAATGAAATGTTCATTATGTGGGAAAGTAATCTTAAGGTAATTCGTCGATCCTCTCTCACAATGGCAGCAGCAGTGTTGATGTTTTCTTCCGTAAGAGCAGTAACTGGAGCACCGGGTCCACCTTCCTTTGAAATTGATTGTCTCCCCTTTTAGACATTTTAAACCCCTTACAATGTGTGTTGTAAGAAAGAACAGACTCTCCATAGACCTCCTTTAATATTTTATAGGCCTCAACTGAAGATTTGGTGAGACGAAAGCAGAATTTCAAAGCCGCAATTTGTTCCTCGCGTGTTAACTCCATTTCACCGGTAGGCAGTACTGAACAAGTCTGAACTTTCCTGGTTCTCACAGGCGGGAACCAGGAGTACCAACAATTAAACTACTACGGCGTGTTTGTTTCAAATTAAGCAAACAGAATTTAATAGGTTTGAATTTTTGTGCGAAAAATTATGACCGTAAAAATTATGATCATTCATTATTGAACAGCCCTCGTATAATACATTATTTCACACTATAGATACGATAAATTAATATATGACTAACATTCAGTTAATTGATGAAAATTGAATCGTTTTTTCTAAATTAGCCACCTGTAGGCTAAGATTTGAATAGATTGATCCAGACTGAAGAATTCAATTTAAAAAGTTAAACTCGCTGCCAGAAAAATGCAATCTATCTATTCAGATCTTAGCCCACACACGGCTAGTGTGGAAAAACGATTAAGTTTTCATCAATTAACCTAATAGTGGTAAAACTAACGCCTGGGACTTAAGTACCTACAGAATTAGTAAGTCGACACAAAGCTGCGAGTTTTATTGAATATTAAAGTCCGTAGTGCTCTACCGGGAAACAAACAAGTCATTTGGACAATTTAATATCATGGCAGCACGTTTACTAAGATAGCCCAATGGTTAAGAGCGACTAAAAGGACACCGGGTGATACGTGGTTCAAATTCCGCCCATGGCACTGAATTTTTCAGTCTATCCAAGCTCAGTTAATAATGTTACAAGACAGTAATAAAGGGAATAAGGCATTCCATTACGGCGTGCTTATAGTTATAAAATATGGTAGGCTATATATCAATAGCAATTTTGCTTTTATAACTGCCAGTTTCCGCGAACTTATCAAATTGATTAAGTTTATGATGCTCTTTGAGAACGTTAATATATCGGCTCCAAATAATATATTTAGAAAAGCGGTAGAAGCAGTTTAGGTTTATTACAGGTGACTTCACGAAATTATACGAGAAAGAATTTCAACAATATAAGGATTGGCAGATGCGATGAAATGTTCAGGGCACTAATGTTGCTCTTAAAGGGTTATAGGCAATTTGTATTTCTCAACCATTTACCTATTTACTTTATCTCACCCGTCACCGGAGCAACGAGTGAATTTTGTTTACTTTATCCCAATCGTTGCCCCTATAACTATCACTTTGACTTAAAGCCCAAGTTCTCTTATGTCTTTTCTCCATAGCAACGGTCTCTATTACAGGTGTCTGTAGGATAAATACATTTAACCACTTTCAGTCTATATTCCATTCCTCAGCAAGTTATAATGAAAGTTCATTTTTGGTTGACCTGAAGTACATGGAAGAGCAATTAAGCATGGTTTATGGAACAATAAGTACAGAGTGGAATGGAAAACTTCAGGGCTAGCCTTAAATGTATACATCCTCTGGATATGAAGAAATTTTGCAGATATTTGGACAGCTTGTTAATAATAAATTTAATTTACAGATTAATACTACAACATGCGCCACTAGCCACAGAACAATCATTACAGACATTATACATGACTTCATGGGTTTAATACACCGTCACAAGAAAATCAATATGTGTGATTTAATACAGCAACGGATATACCTTCAGGAGTTTGGAGAGTTATATTATTTTACCTAAAATAATACTATACCGAATTTCTTGCCCACCTCGGTAGCGTGGATGGTAGCACGTTTGCCTGACGTTCAAGAGCTCCCGAGTTCGAAACTCGGTCAGGGTGAGCTACATGTAAAAGTTATTTACGGGTTTTTTCCTTATTCTGAAAGACAAATGTCGGGTAACTGTTTGCTCTATGGACTCTGGGCTCACTTAAGCATCATTTCATTCATTCCATTCATCGTCTGATACGACTTAAATTTGGAGAACGTAAATTGCAATAAATAAGTAAATGAGTGACTGAGTGACTGAGTGAGTGGGTGGTGGGTGGGTGGGTGAGTGAGTGAGTGAGTAAGTAACAATCATCAAGGTAAGGTACAAAGGCGTGAATATTCTTACGCATATTCCTACGCTTACAACGGATTTACCTTTTGATTTTAAGTGTCTACAATTCCCCGGTGTTTGTCCTTTGCGATGGCCGTAAGTAAATAGCGAGACCAGTCGTTGGTTTGCGGAATCAACTTGGAGTTTCCCTGTTAATCTCATGGACAATTGTTCGTCGCGTGTTCGTGCATCGAAAACCATAATATTTATATGTTTACGCACTACAACAACAAAAAATACAAAAAATTTGGTTTATCAAAAATCTTTAAATTGATCAAGTTAATTGTAACTGTGTTGTGTGTAAACTTCACCCCCAATTGCCGAATAACTAACGAATATGAATTTGTTTTATTTATAAGATACGTTTAGAAAACTTTTTGTTGGCGATATTAATTTCGCCAGTTCAGCAGTATACAATAATTAAGATCTTCTCTTATTCTCTAATATCATGTAGTAATAACATTACCGTAAGAGAACTTCTCTATATTCATTTCTTATTGTGCCTAAAAAACTAAAATAGTTGACATAGAAAAGATAAGAGTTCATACTAGGATTCGAAACGTCAATCTTCTATGATGCACCGTGTGATTTAAGCAGCCTTTGACCTTGTTGGAACGCTGCTTATACACAAACTAGATGTTGGTTCTATCAAAATTATTACTCCATGTGTTATTCGTCTTTTTCATGTTTTGCAGTTCCATATGGCTATCAGCTATAAAAAGTTGTAAATTTGGCATAAACTATGGAATAACTATATTTTGGTGCTCGAACTATCGAGTCATCGTCCCCCTTTTTCCAGCGTGCTTTTTGCCAGTGAGCTACGAGAGCAGTTGACATAGCGTGGGCTGATATACCTAAAGCTGTTAAAATCATAATTCTACGTGTTTTTAGATTCTTGCATATTTCCCAACTCATGCAGTTAATAGCTCAGCTCAAAGAAACTAGTACTTGTATTGTGACATTAAGTCAATATTTCGTTTTACTGGGTTAATATAGCCATAAACATGTTCTAAATGAATAACAGGTTAAAGTAGTGACCAAGAACATCTACGAACTACACATCTACAACTACAACTACACATCTACGAATTGGCTGCTTTAGTTTTACTCACAGAGCACCTGAATGTGTTGGACTCAGGAGAAATGTGCATTTACCTCTTGATAATACAGCAGATGCGTTCCATCACACGGTACTCTTTGGCGTTTTTTATTATGTTTTTGACTTATTTGGTTTCCATATGCAGATTTAACTAAGGGCCATGATTTAGCACTTATAGGAGACAGTAAATTGCTGAGATTCAGCAACTTGATAGTTAAATTAGAAATGAATCAACACAAGTGATTGTTAATGAAGTGCAGAGACATACACACATGCAGTAACATTTCAGACATCTTCGTTTAATGTTTGTGTGTTTGTTAGGAAACTAAATATTATTCGTATTGAAAGCTACTGATTTTAAATAAAATGTAGCAAACGTGCATAAATGATTCCATGTGTTAAAATAATATGACTTTCTGCGCTGAGTGCTATATATTTTTGTTTCTATTCTTAAAGTTAAAACTACCGAAGCTCAGTTTTTTCTGTCCATGGAGTTTAGTCGTTACCTTACTTTTCGTTTTCGAGTTCATGAACACGTAAAAGCACTCGCTTATATGAGATAGAAAGTGAGAGAGATGCCATAGAGATCGAGAGGGGCAGCCGCTGCGCTGTCATCATGTACTACAAGAACATAGTAAACAAAACACACTCGACAAGTTGTGACAGTAGAATTTGCGAGAGCATCGCATAGGCTTGGCTCTGTGAAATTCGAGGGCAGCTTTTATTTCCCGGTGGAGGTATTTCCCATTTTTCTTCGGTCAGATAAACCACAAGTGAGATTATGTTAACAGTAAATGAATAACTTGTTGGCTTTGTGAGATCGTTTGCAAATTCTAAAGGGAAGAGAATCGCGCCGTATTTTAGTATTCTGTTTGGAACGATTTCAGCTTTGAATGCTGAAAGTTCCAGTTTAAAATTTTGTGAACTCCATTATGGTCAGTACGTTTCATAACTTAACCTGCGGTACTCAGGAAGTTTGACCTCATTTAACATGTTTCATTGCACTGCACGGAAATTCTCTGTCATTATCTGTGTTCCTAATAATTCTGCCTATGAAAGCTCTTTTTTACTTTAAAAGGAAACTATGCATTATTTCTGTCACAATCTATTTGATAGCGGTGATGAGGGATCTGCACTTTAAGGAAATATTTCCTTGCTTTATCTGACGCATCTCGGAATTTCTGTGACAATATGCCAAACCTGAAGTGCAAGTACTGACTAATTTAAATTATACAAAACTATAATATTGTTTTTAATCATTTCACTCAAAAGCTCAGTGTTAAAATTGGACCTTTAGCATTCACATATTCGTATTCTAGCAAGCTTACTTTTTTTAAATTGACTGGCTATATCATATAGGGCAATGAATGAAATGGATGAAATAATTTTAAATGACCCAAAGGTTAATAAACCTTAGAATTGCCCAGCATTCATCTCTCAGGATAAGGGAAAACGCTGAAGAAAGCTCATTCAGATGTGTCTGACAGAGATAGGACTTCGGGAACTTCTGAACATTAACCACCTATGCTACACAGATGGGCGAGACCAGAGTTGGGTCCTCTAGGTTGTTGTTATTGTTGTTGTTGTTTTCTTTTATTATATCATGCGGTCTTTAATTTTGAGACATATTTATTCACAACAGTAGTATAGAATTGAGAGAATCAGCACAGTGTAGATATGATGCTGAACTCTCCTCTGTGTTAATATATGAGTGATGTAGAATGCTCATTGATTTAGAACTCTCCTATGTGAATATCGAGGTGTAAAAGAAGGGGAGTGTTGGCGTAGTGCCGTTCTCTCCTGTGCAGTGAGATGTGTTTGAAGGGGGTGATGATGATGATGGTGTGTGTGTGTGTGTGTGTGTGTGTGTGTGTGTGTGTGTGTGTGTGTGATGTGTGATGGGTGGATGGGTAACGGGGTTCCGGGGGTGTTTGAATTAAATGTGTTGATAATAATTCTTTTCGATGTGTGTGCTTAAACTCTCATGTATGAATATCGAGTCTAGGGTTCGATATGGGGTTCGGCGGGGGGGATGTTTGAATTAAATGTGTTGATAGTAATTCTTCGATGTCTGTGCTTAAACTCTCATGTATGTATATCGAGTCTAGGGTTTGATATCTATTACGTTTAGTGTATGATATATCATGCAGTATTGCTATTCTTTAGATAAAAGAATATCGAGAGAATGATTAGGTAGGTGTACTGGGAGAGATTTATGAAATAAATGTAATAAGACATTCTGGTAAGGGGTGTTCCCTAACCAGAATCCATCCTTGAGCTATGTATCTAAGAACGATGTAAGGTTAAGAAAAAGGTTAAATTCCATTCCCACATCGAGGTATGAGAAAATATAAATCTGTTCCACATTGAAGTATAAGAATGGAGATGTAAATCTAAGTGAAAGGGTTTCATGATAAAGGAATGTTCCCTCTAAGCATGATAAAAGTGGAACATAGCAAATGCAAATAAAATAAAAGCACTACCCATCTCTTTAAGAATGATAAAAAAAATATTGAGAGAAAAGTATAAGAATGGAAATGTAAATCTGTGTGAAAGGGTTTCATGACAAAGGAATGCTCCCTCTAAGCATGATAAAAGTGGAACATAACAGTGACAGAATATTTGTAAGGAGATTAATAAAATATTCCCTCTAAGCATGATAAAAGTGGAACATAACATCGAAAATAAAATAAAAGCACTAACCATCTATTTAAAAATGATTAAGATAACGAGGGAAAAGTATCTCGTCTTTAAGTATATATGAGTAATACAAACTGATCAATCAATATGATAATATATATACGCAAGTAGGGATCTATAGTGTAGATATCCTAACTATCCAGGGTAAGATATCACCCTCGACATTAAAAAAATGTCTAGAAAATCCCCTTCAGTATTACGAATACTCCACTGAACTTCACCCTTCTCGGAATGCGGGTCAGAGAAAAAAAGAGTTAATCTCTCCAGACTGGTGACAGGGGTGGTCAAAACACTCTTATTGCTGTAGCGAAGTCTAATTTTGTCAAATAACGCTAGGAAAAAAAGAATATATTTTAAAATTAAACGAATGAATCTATATATTTGTATGAATGATGAAACAATACTATGAATGTGCTAGTATACCAAATGTAAAAAAATCAAATGTTCAGAAAAATATATTTTGTACAAGTATGTGTGTGTAAAGAAATGTGTAACTATATCCCCCCTCCAAGATGTAGGGAACGAATCACAGTTAGTGTGCGCACGCAACATGGTGTTTGGGAAGGAGAGATACGGTGGGGGGTGTAAAAAATGCTGGATCTATATAAAGTTTAAACTATGATAATAAAGTTACTAGTAATAAGTTTTAACTCATAACGTAGTCAGTAGTAACAACTTTAAAGTCATAGCGTAATATGTAGACAGTAACAGCTCTCCCGGAAGGAGGGGCGGAGCCTCTCTAAATAAATACCCCGGTACGGATGAGTGAGGAGGCAGTCGATTCTCTGGAAATATGGATCCTACAGGTAAGATAGAAAAGTTGTAAATTGTATTTCTTTTTTATCTCTGTTTACGAAGAGTGTTGAAGTAATACTGATTCGTTTGTGCTTATATGTTTGTTTCAGATCATGAGATGCTCCAGCTAAATCAACTAGCTGAAGGTGGAACACATCTTCCCACAAAGAAACTACGTGAGTTAGATCAGTCCGTTCAACACATCATTCGATCCGTCAAAACCGTGAAGACCAGATATGGTGAACGGGTCGTCGTCGAAACATCAGAATTCCAAGTCTTCCTCCCGGAGAGATTCAAACACATGACCGCAGCGCAGAAAGATCTACTAAACCGTGGTGACTGTATACTCCAATACCATGGCGAGGAAACTCTAGAAAGTGGTTTCACACGACATAAATTGTCTTTTTTAAGCAGCCCGTAATGTCGTCAAAAGGTGAGCATAATTATTGAATAAAATTTCATAAAAAAGTGATAATGTAGTTACTTACATGTAAATGTGAAATCGTACATGTTGTATTAGAACTTAAAGTGTTAATTATCGCACGTCGTGTAGTATTAGTAATTGAGAGTGAACGTTGTAGGGTTAATTTTCATGTGTAATATTTACGTACATGTGAATATCGTAGTTCAGTTACGTTATTTCACATGCATGTTAGTTACGTTTTGTTTGTTACACGTAAAAGTAACGTTGTAGGTGAAAAAACGTTAATTTATATGTGTAAAACGTACATGTGAATATCGTAGTTCAGTTACGTTATTTTACATGTATATGGTTTACGTTGTGTGTTTTATCATTTATGTAAGGGAGAGAGCATTACGTAAAACAATTACATACTATCTGAATATTGTAGTTACGTGATGATAGCAATAGTTGAAATCTCTGTGTAAAATACATAATCACTATGTAAATATTTTCATATGTAAAAGTTACATGCATGTTACGTTCTATGTAAAGTATAGAGTTTAGGTAAAATTGAGATTCATGCATGTAAAAGTTATTAACATGTAGCAAGATGAAACCCGTCCGAACGTGATCCATCCGGAACGATTACAATGTATTCACATTGAGTCTGCCTTCAAAAACAGATTATGTACCTACGAAATTCCCAACTGTGTTAATATACTTGACCCCGTCATATTCTTAGCAGAATGCAAACCTTTAATTTTGAATGAAATTGATAAGGGCTTAAACATGTATAAATCAGGTCTTAAGATAGGATCCTGTTTATCCTGTCAATATGTCATAATATCACAAGAGAGCGATAATATTCATACATTTAACTTTAACAGTAAACTTGAGGTGATATTGCAATATACAGATAAATCTATATGGTATGAAGAGAAGATTGTAAAACCTATACTAGATCATATGGATAATTTTGAATCGCGTACCAGTTCAAAAGCTTTATACAGTATTGAGAAATTAACAATATATGTGACACAATACGATTCATTGAATGCCGGGATGTATACTGAATTACCCGAATTATAAAATCGAAGAGAGCTGTTATTAACATTCGTAATACAGATAAATATTGCTTTGCATACTGTCTGTTAGCATCCAAATACCCTGTAGAACGTAACAAGAATTGACCCACATCCCATAAAAGATATGCTTTTCTTAAAGAATTTAACTTTGAGAATATAACATTCCCCGTGTCATTGAAAGATGTAGAAAAATTCGAGAATCAAAATTCAAATATTTCATTAAAGATATACTGTGTTGAAAATAAATCGATTATTCTCTTATATCAACCAAGAGAGATAAAATCACATCATGTTAATCTTTTGTTGGATAAAAGACATTATTGTCTGATAACAGACTTATCACGTTTGCTAGGAAAGCAGCTCACTAAACATAATGGGCGAAAATGGTTATGTAACAATTGTAAATTGTATTTCACATCAGAATCACGTTTAAATAGTCATAAAAAGCGGTGTATGATGAATCAAATTATCAGAATGCCCGAGGCTGGTAAAACAGATCTCGTTGAATTTAACGCATATTCGAAATGTCTAAAAGTTCCATTCGTGGTTTATGCAGACATAGAATGTATCTTACGTAAGGTAGATTCGTGTCAAGATGTATCGAGCAAAAGTTGGACACGTACCACCCATAAACATGAAGCGTATGCAATTGCATTACATTTGGTTTGTAGTTATGATAAAAATTTAACACGTTTCAAATCATTTGAAGGTCCATATGACATTGAAAATTTTCTTAAAGAATTAACGTTAATTGCAAATCGGGTCATTAATATATATGCTAATAAAATTGAAATAAGTATGAGAGATGTGGATGAGCTAGAATATCAAAATGCAACACGATGTCACATATGCAAACGTGAATTTCTTAACTCGTGTATAAAGGTTCGTGATCATTGTCATTTGACTGGAAGTTACGTTGGCCCAGCCCATAAGCATTGTAATTTAAATAGGAAAATGCCAGGATTCATACCAATATTCTTTCATTGTTTGTCAAAATACGATGCTCATTACATAGTCAAAAAACTAGGTTACGATACGGAACCTATCAACTGTATTGCACAAACTTCTGAAAATTACTTATCCTTTAGCAAAAGATATACAAATGCGAATGGAATGAGTATATATCTAAGATTTCTGGATAGCTATCGTTTTTTGGATTCGAAACTTAGTAACCTTTCGGATATGTTAGAAACAGATGATTTTCATTATACCAATAATACGTATACGAATCCTTTGCATAGACAACTGATGAAACGCAAAGGTGTCTTCCCGTACACGTATGTGGATTCTATAGAAAAATTATACGAGAATAGTCTACCATCTAAACATCATTTTGATCATGTAAGCGATGAGGATTATAGTCATGCTAGAACGGTATGAAATGAATTCAATGTTAAAAATCTGGGTGAATATTTAAATATATATCTTAAGAGCAATACGTTAATTTTAACGGACGTGTTTGAACGCTTCCGTGAATTAAGTATCGGTTTGTACAGACTCGACCCGTGTCAGTATTACACACTTCCCGGATTTGCTTATGATGCAATGTTAAGAACGACTGGTGTACAGATTTCATTATTAACAGATAAGACTATGTTAGATTTCTTCGAAAAAGGAATACGAGGTGGAATTTGCACTGCATCCAAACGGAATGCAAAGGCGAATAACAGATACATGACTAGCTATGATAACACGCAACCAACTAATTATTTAATGTACGTAGACTGCAATTCTTTATATGGATATACAATGGAGTATAATAGCTTACCGTACACTGATATAAGGTGGCTAACTGATGCTGAAATTAAATCAATAGATTTTATGTCTATTAGAAGTGATTCTGACGTGGGATATGTGTTGGAAGTAGACTTTAAATATCCACAGGAACTTCATGATATACAAAATGATTTGCCATTATGCCCTTTGAATGAAGTCGCGCCAGGTGATAAGTATACAAAATTGCTAACAACATTGAATGATAAAAATAAATACGTATTACATTATCTCAAATTTCAACAATGTGTTAAACTTGGTTTGATTGCATCACGTATACATAGAGTAATAGGTTATAAACAATCTAACTGGATAAATCCTTACATTGAACTCAACGCTCGTAAACGTATTGAAGATAAAACGAAATTTGGCCAAAATCTATGGAAGTTAATGAATAATTGTGTTTATGCAAAATTTATAGAGAATGTAAAACGTTATAATTCATTTCTTTTAGCTACCAGCTGGAAACGAGCGCGTAAATTGTTAGCTCGACAGACGTGTATAAGGTATGTGATTTTTGATGAAAATTTAATAGGTATAGAATTGGTCAGAGATGAAATATTGATGAATAAGCCAATATACATAGGACAAGCAATCCTGGATCTATCCAAACATAAAATGTATGATTTTTATTATGAAATTCTGAAAAAAAATTGAAAGATGTAACTTTAATCTATACGGACACGGATGCTTTTCTCTTTGAATCTAGCTGCGATATATATGAATTTATGAAAACCAATATACATTTATTCGATACATCGAATTATCCAATGGATAATGTGTATGGTATTCCGTTAGCAAATAAGAAAATTTCAGGATTATTCAAGGATGAGCTAGCCGGTAGAGTGATGACTGAATATGTGGGATTGAAATCGAAATTATATTTTTATCGATATGATACTGAAGTGATTAAAAAATCAAAAGGTGTAACAAAAGATTCGATGAGATTCATAACCTTTGAACAATATCTCTCATGTATTACACATCCTGACACGATACATCGAAGCATGCAGACATGTTTCAGAAGATATAAACATAATGTTCATACCATTGAATCTAATAAGATAGCTTTAAGTGGTATCGATACAAAACGATACATTCCCGATAATTCATTTTCAACATTAGCATGGGGACATTATGCTATAGAAAATTGTCAAGTGTAATTTTTTTTATTTTCTCAATAAAGTATAGATTTAACTGAGTTAAAAGGTATTACTAGGCACATGATAAAAACATATTACTGTATTTCAAAAAAACAAAATAATTGAGTTTCAAGTATAATTGTAAAGTGTGTTACAACTGAGTTAAAAGGCACATGATAATAACATATTACTGTATTTCAAAAAACAAAATAATTGAGTTTCAAGTATAATTGTAAAGTGTGTTACAACTGAGTTAAAAGGTATTACTAGGCACATGATAATAACATATTACTGTATTTCAAAAAACGAAATAATTGAGTTTCAAGTATAATTGTAAAGTGTGTTACTAATTACATGATAATAACATATTTACTTCATTTGAAAGATAACGTGTTTCTTTTTTTATGTTTACGTTAGGGGGGAAGGAATATTTTTTCCTATTCATGTCGTTTTGAAATGTTAGATAGCAGAAATCAATGTAACCTTATTGATCTCTACAATTAAATGTTAATTCAACTATAATCATGTATGATATTTGTTTAACGTATATTACTAGTTACATCAAATTGTAATTATCATGTTTACGTTAAGGGGAGGTGAATTTATATATACTCAATGTGAACTAGCATGTACGTTATGTTAAAATCTCTACAATTAAGTGTTAATTCAACTATAATCATGTATGATTTTTTTTTAAAAAAAGTATAAAAATGTTATTATCATGTTTAAGTTAAGGAGATGTGAATTTATATATAATCAATGTGAACTAGCATGAACGTTATGTTACAGAAGATATCAGGAATCAATGTGAACAAAAAAAATAAAACACAATATATCATTAAAATTATATTTCTTTATTGAGTTGTGTGTTTTTTTATTTATACAATGTCCACCTCATTAATCCATTCACGGGTAGGAAATCCTAACCATTTCACCAGAATCCTATCACCAAGTCGTCTGATAATCCTTTCAACTAAATACGTGTCTGGATATTGAGTTTTCTGTAATTCATAACCGTAGAATGCTCCTTCAATCAGTTTACCCTCCAGATCCTCGATGAGATAAGTCAATGGATGTGTCCTTTGCACTGTACGTATCCTAAAGACTTCAACACTCCAATTTGGTAGATAACCTTTCTCCATAACACCTTTATGCTTAGAAATCCTCACGTAGTCACCAACATGATGAAGTCTAGATCTTCGCTTCTCACGCAGACTTCTATCATATTTGTATACACTGAGGAGGAGAGAATTATCACGAACTTCTACAGGCTTCATACGAATCGTACGATGGTAAGTATTATTGTATGTATGAATAATTCTAGGTAGTATGTTTATCCATTGATATGAGCCTTGAACAATAAATTCCTTATGCAAATTCGTTTTGATCGTTCTTATTAAACGTTCCACTGCAGCAGCCTTAACGTGAGTGAATGTACTGTAATGATTAATATTATTACGATTCATTAGTTCGCGGAAATGTTTATTGTAAAACTCCCTTCCATTATCAGATTGAACATTCTTCGGAAACGATTCCATTTCATTCAATATCTCCTCCATAGCAGTCGAAACGTTAATACAACTTTTATCACGTAATGGTCGTGCATAAGCCATCTTGGAATAAAAATTGCATGCAAGAAGAATATACTTATAATTCCTATTGTCCCTTGCATAATTAGACATGTCCATAAGATCAATTTGTACTAAATCGTTCATTCCTTTGCTTATGATCTTACGACGCAAAAATCGTCTTCTAGCTCGTGCATGTAACTCGGTTGAAATGCGACGTTTTATCATGCTATAATTTTTGATGTTTTAAGTTCTGTAATAATTTCTTCTATCTCGGGTGAGTGATTCAAATTAACTGCATCCCTCGAGGCAACTAATAATCTTAATCTGTTTATTATTTCATTCGGATCGTTCCAGTAGACGTAATCTAATTTTCTCTGCGGTATATGTTCTTTCCAACGTAAACCAAATCCAGTTCGATTACTAACAAGGTCACGAATGATATGACGATACTTGAACCCTCGATTTGCTCTTAAACGTCCATCTCTTGAGTAGCCGTGTCTGTAAACTTGAGTATTCTGTAAGATTTGTGAATACACGTCTAAATCATCATCTATGTACGATGTCTTGCGAGGCAAACGTTTAAATAATAATTCATATAAGCCTGCTGTGGGTTCATACGTTTCTGTCCCTATCTGAATACCATTAGATTTAAACACAACTGTCTTGTTACCCAATTTATACTCATTATCCTCGTAATGTATGCAGTAAGTATTGTCCATGTCACTCGAACTAGCAGTTTGAACCTTGTGTAGATACTTTGACACGAGATCAGATCCGTTAGCATCATCTGTAGTTTCGTCGTCGTCGTCGTCGTCGTCTTGGTGTGCTTTCGCTATTACTTTCAATGGTTCGGTTACAGGTTGAAGAACTTCAGACATGACTCGTTGCGTTTCGAATTTCATTCCTTTGAGAGAACGTAACTTTTCTCTTATTGCCCTACTGTGACGGGCAATGGATTCCTTAAGGCTTATAGCTTCAGCGTCCATATCGAAATGAATGTATAATTAATCAGCTACTGCTAATTTATATGAAACTATCAGTTCTATACTTAATATATGACCATCTTTAGCACGTCCGACTGGCGCTGTAAACGATAGAATATCGCCAGTTTCAACTTTTACAGGATATCTTTCAACTAATCTTCCGTTTATTGCAAACAATGTATCATTTACAGCATGCGGATGTACAAATGGTACAATAGAACACGAGAGTACACTTCCATTTCCAGGAACTTTATAGTATTCGTGTCCCGATGTTAACGTATACCTTAAAGAGGGACCTCGAAACGGACGTGTTTGCAATGAAATTATGAGTTGTGCTTTCAATTGTTGTAACATAGTGTTTACAACATTTCTCATTCGTGTTTTCATAGTATGAATATCGTTATTTATAGTGATTAGTGTATTATCAAGTTCCGTTTGTCGTGCGGTTAATTCTTTCAATTCTTTTTCTACAGCTGTGGTAATAGTCTCGCTAGCGGAGGTGATTGTTCTAGTTAACTGACCTTGTAATTCATTCTGTTTCCCTGTAATAGTATCGGCAATGTTTGTTATAGTTTCAGTTAAACCCGTTTGCAATTCATTGTGTTTCTGTATAAAGAAATGATTAACATAACTCATGGTGACTGCATCACTCTCATCTATCGGATCGGCTAAATCCTTCAATCTCTTCATTCGAAATGATAGAGTTTCATTAGAGTCGTGAATTGGAATCCTGTCATCTACATATTTTTTATTAGGAACGTCGTGTTCGTGAAGGGGTTCCAACAGCGTTTTCATTCTTATACCATCTATAATGACATTATTTTCGGAATCACGTTTAAATGCATATTTACTTAAGTACTCCATTAAATTGTTGTATTGGATGTCGAGCGATTTTTGTATGTGAGCCCTAAGCATAGCTTCAAACTCGCCCATACGCTGATACGATGTCTGCTCGCTGAAGATCTGCATTCGATTCTCGACGTCAGCCGTATGCGTATCCGCATAACGTTTAGTCGATGCATCGTCACCTTCTTCAGGGTCGTGAATATTGCACAATCGCTTTCCCTTGAATCGATAGTTTCCCGATCCATCTCTAGTTATGATATATCGATTGAACACACCCCTAGGGGGTATGATTCTTCGGCTTCCGAACCTGTCGATACTCATTGCTTAAGTGATGGATTATTCTATTTATTCATTCTGATAAAGCGACCAAAACCGTGACGGTAGCGTCCCTCGTTCAATGGATATTCTGGTACTATAACAACAAAGGATCGTTCATCACTCTCCCATATATGTTTACACATATCCTTAAATTCATCATAGGACATATCGGTATTTACATAATCTTCGTATATATGTTTTAAATTGAGATTATCCTGTCTAAAGAATATAATTATATTTGCATTATCTCTAATTAAATGTTTAGGTACTTTAGCATATGATTGTGCTAAATATATAGCATCGACATTACGATGTCTACCCTTTCTATAATATGAAGCTATCTTACCCTGTTTTTCATTTATCACATCATCAAATACGAATATGGAATTTTCTCTAGCATCCGACGTTTGAATAACTTTTTCACCATCATCGAACGTAAATACACCTATATCGGGTATAGTTTTCAGTAACCTGAGTAAATATCGATATTTAGGTTGTTGCAACGATTTCGAGTATACGTAGAGGTTTTCGAATCTCAGGCCATTCTCGTGAATAAGCAGGTTGAGTAAAATGTTCGTTTTTCCAGCATTTGAACTGCCCAGTATGAGCGCTCTAACGTTACTCGGAAACAACGTACCGTGTCGTCCTTTGCGAATGTCATCCTCGAAATCTAACACCTGTATGGGTAGTGTACACTTTTGCTTTACTATCTCCATATCGCGACTAATACTTATAAAGCATAAGTTATGCCTTTTATTTCGTTCGTGATAAGGGCAATCTATGTAATTACTGGATTTAGCCAATCGTCATAGGAATCGTATACTTATAAAGCGCACGTTTTGCCTTTTTTATTTCATAGTGAGACATGCGCTCTACACGTGCACGCAAAGGTTCGGGAATTCTTAATTCCTTGATTAATTCATTACCATTTGAGGCACATTTACCGGGTTATCGTTTCTGCGGTCCCGGAACTAAACTACATAAACGCTTGCAGAGAGGTGACTTACCGGTGAACGGGTTAGATTCAGCGTGTCTCGATCACGATCGGGCTTACGCAGAGAGTACTGATACAGAATCTCGTCGTCTAGCCGATAAGGTGTTGGTAGAGAAAGCTTGGAGACGTGTAAAGTCTGCCGACGCTTCTTTGGGCGAACGACTTGCAGCTCGACTTGTGACTACACTTATGAAGGGTAAATTGGCAGCGGGTGCTGGTATGCGTAAACGTCGCAACAAGAGAGGTGGTTTCTTACCTTTGCTACCACTTTTAGCAGCTCTAGCTGCAGCAGGTGGTCTGGCTGGAGGTGCTGCTCAGATTGCTACGGCTGTCAATAAGAAACGTTCGGATGCAAAACAACTTGCGGAATTAACACGTCACAACGAGCGTATGGAATCTTTGGCACAGGGTAAAGGTCTTCGCCGTAAGAGACGTCGTAAGGGTAGAGGATTGTATCTTCGATCAAAAAACTCGGGGCGAGGCCTATATTTATCCCGGAAAAAGCCCTGAGTGCTACCGAGATCGATTCGTATGCACGACGTCTACACATTCCACATTTTAGAGGTGTCTACATGATCGATAAACTCCCTCCACGTCCTCGATACTATGAGAGAATAGTAGTGAATCTGGATACATCAAATAATCCTGGTACACATTGGATTGCTGTACGTAAGGATGGTGACGTTGCCTACTACTTTGACAGTTTCGGCGATCTGCGACCTCCGGAAGAGATAGAAACATACCTTTCGGGTGTCAAGCTCCTATATAATACGACGAGATTTCAAGAATTCGATTCTGTGATTTGCGGTCACTTGTGCCTTCAGTTTCTCCTCGATGAGTTACACGATCACCGTGAGTGGTAGTGATACCAGCTTCTCTACATTTTTAAATCCACCATTACATCTGGATCCTAACGGACATTACGAGATAGCTCTATTGAATTTTGAGACTTTTTACTCGATTCCGAATGTGGACGAGAGTAATAATCTATTCCATTACGTTCGCGATGGAAAAGTCGAACGTATAGTAATTCCACCGGGTACTTATGAATTGGATGATATCGCCAGATTGATCAAGGATGTTCTCGACATCGGTGACGACTTTATTCTACGTGCTAATAATAACACCATGAAATCAGAAATGCAATCTCCCTATATTATCGACTTTAGTCGTGAGAGATCTATTGCTCCTCTTCTCGGTTTCACCTCTAAACAGAGGGTACCGTCGAACGTGCTGACCGAGTCTAATGATTTGGTTAACATATTCAAGGTCAGCATCATACGTATCGAGTGTAGTCTTGCAACGGGATCCTTCATCAATGGTAAAAGTGGTCATTCTCTGTATGAATTTTTCCCATCGGTACCTCCAGGTTATCATATCTCGCAGGAACCATCAAGTCCTATATATTTACCAATCATCGATACGAATCTCATTGATCATCTCGACATAAGAGTGGTAGACCAGAACGGCGATAAGTTAGATTTCAGGAACGAAACCATCACTGTACGATTGCACATACGTCGTAATGGGTATAAATTTTAAGAGCCGATGCTATATTTAAAAACATCTCTCGAGATTGAACTCTACTCGATCATCGACCCGCAAGCTAATCACATCGTCTAATCGAAAATTTCTCGCTAACTTAGGCTTCAAGGTTCTATGATGGATGTGTTGGACGTGACCGGGATTCCGACCTTTGATGATAAGATCAGTAAGGAGGAAGAACACGTATTCCTACCGTACAATACGTCAGCTCTCGATGTGAACGATGAAATTAGAATTCCATGTCAAGCTGAAGATTTGTACACGCTTCCTAGTAGAAGTTATCTCTACATTGAGGAAACTCACACTAAACCCGACGGCACCGTCGCCACATCGAAATTGAGTAACAATGCTATGGCATTCCTATTCGATGAGATTCGTCTGGATATGAATGGAACGGCTATTGATAGAACTAGGAATCCGGGCATTTCATCAACGATGCGTAACTATGCCGCACTGAATGAACTGGAATCGAATCGTTTACTAAATGCTGGATGGATCTATCCAGGAGGTGTGGTAGACATCGTGAATACATCGAATGGTATCTTCAATGCTATCGTACCTCTTTCGATGTTGCTGGGTTTCGCCGACGATCACAAGGAGGTCATACTTAATAGCAAGTTTGAACTTATTCTCATTAGATCTAAGGATTCTAATAATTGTATCATTGGAAACGATCCTACAACCATACAACTAACTAGACTCGAATGGAGGATGCCTGTACTTCGACTTTCAGATTCTGAACGAGTTGATAAACTTAAACTCGTCAAATCGGATAAACCTCTACACGTCGCATTTCGAACCTTGGACCTTCACACTCAACCTGCTGTACCTCAAACTAAAGCGTTCACATGGAACATTGCAACCACGAATAAACTTGAAAAACCACGTTTCGTCATAGTCGGTGCACAAGTGGATAGATTGAATCATCTCGCTAAGGATGCTTCTCTATTTGATAATTGTAATATCACCAATCTGAAACTTTATCTCAACAGTGAATCTTACCCCTATCACGATATGAATTTGGATTTCGCCAATTCGAAATTTGCATCTCTGTATGATCAATATTCCAAATTTCAATCATCCTACTATGGAAAGGAGAATTATCCTCTTTTGAAAAGGAACGACTTTCTGAAATATGCACCGCTATTCGTCATCGATTGCTCTCATCAACCTGAGGATACTGTGACGGGGGCAGTGAATGTCAGATTGGAAGTTCAAGCATCGTCGAATTTTCCTGCACAAACTTCATTATTCTGTTTAATTATTCATGATAAATTATTCACTTATAAACCATTAACTCATGTTGTACAATCTATCATATAGGTGTAATAAATAAAACATTACAAATTCAAATTATCTTTTTATTGACTTTAACATACATCTCCAATATCCTCTTCCTTGCACTCCTGCTTTTTGCATCATATGAACATAATGATTTATGAATATCATACAACTGATATAAATTTCTTTCAATATATGGAATTAGTCTTTTAAGTCCATTGAATGCAGTACTATTCAGATTTATACTGCCCACATTTAAACGTGTATTCACAAACGTTATTTCTTTCATCTTATTCATGCATAACATTATATTAAATGCATATATTATATTTTCACTGTACGGTGCATATGGATGCTTACCATCTTTCAGATACGTATCCAAAACACACAAATTTGACATTATTACCTCCCAATCCTCTTTTGTAATATACACAAACGTATCGTCATGTGTGGCTTTAATGTAAAGTGATGGGAGTTCATTGTATAATCCTATGTTCACACGAAAGTCAATGCTGATGGAGATGTCGTTATCGTTCACGCACACACTATTTACCATCACTCGCAACTTCTTCCTCTACTTCTTCTGCGAAGGGTGTGAAGGGTTCGAACATCATTATGATGAAACTGTCTTGATCGAACGTCTTCTTGGCTTTGACGATTCTCGGTTTGCAGTTCGTCTTCTTCTTTTTCTTGTCTCCTTTCTTACTGGATCTGCGGACATACACGAACTATGTCTCAACATCGTGAATATTTAATACACTTGTTAACGTAAAACTCTTATTATTTTATACTCACTTTTCTATGACTTCCTCCTCAGATTTCGATGTACCGATATCCTTAAACGGACGATCATTGTACGGACCGCACACATCTTCACCTTGATCCTGTTCGGACTGGCATGCCACATCTTCACTTTGGGCTTTACTGAAATAAATATATTTATCATTAGTTAACTAACACATAACAACACTTTCACGTTAACACTCAATTATAATTCTACTTATCCGAGATACACTTTACAATTCTTTCCGCATTGAGCATAAGATGTGATCGAATCATGATGGGAAGGATTCTTGCAAATCACTTGATGCAACTTCCAATCACACGTTTAATCGTGATGCTCAACCTAATGCTTTAGCAAATCTTCGAAATTGCGTAGATTCTCCCAGAATCTGGTATCACTTTCAATGATAGGAGTTGTTGTTCCACTCATCTTGACGTTGCGATGTAAAGTGAGAATGCATTCGTTCCCGAGTGAGCAGATGGGTGATGAAACGTGACCATACCTGTCTCCCCCCTCCCCATCCTCTCGTCGATTGTACTTAACGTATGGAGGGTTTGTGTGAAGTGAGGACGCGTTCGTTTCCGAGCTAGCGGGACAGGATGAAAAACCTGTTAAATCGAATTTACTATATTACCGTTTTATCACGTTCCCCCCTTCCACCCTCTCGTCGCTTGTACTGGAGGAGGACTAGTGTTTATCCTCGCGTACATGAATGTGTATCGAACCGATGACTCTATATTCATATATATGAATCCTTCCGAGAGAACTCAATTTTCATAGATGAATATTTATACGCCCACACATACACACATATGCACAAATCTTGGGGGATGACAACACGTCATCACCCTTATACTTCAATGTGGAACAGATTTATATTTTCTCATACCTCGATGTGGGAATGGAATTTAACCTTTTTCTTAACCTTACATCGTTCTTAGATACATAGCTCAAGGATGGATTCTGGTTAGGGAACACCCCTTACCAGAATCTCTTATTACATTTATTTCATAAATCTCTCCCAGTACACCTACCTAATCATTCTCTCGATATTCTTTTATCTAAAGAATAGCGATACTGCATCATATATCATACACTTAACGTAATAGATATCAAACCCTAGACTCGATATACATACATGAGAGTTTAAGCACAGACATCGAAGAATTACTATCAACACATTTAATTAAAACATCCCCCCCCGCCGAAACCCATATCGAACCCTAGACTCGATATTCATACATGAGAGTATGAGCACACACATCGAAAAGAATTATTATCAACACATTTAATTCAAACACCCCCGGAACCCCGTTACCCATCCACCCATCACACACACACACACACGCTCACACACACACATCATCATCATCATCACCCCCTTCAAACACATCTCACTGCACAGGGGAGAACGGCACTACGCCAACACTCCCCTTCTTTTACACCTCGATATTCACATAGGAGAGTTCTAAATCAATGAGCATTCTACATCACTCATATATTAACACAGAGGAGAGTTCAGCATCATATCTACACTGTGCTGATTCTCTCAATTCTATACTACTCACAACTTTGCTTATATTTTAATTTAGTAAATGCAATAACTATTTTATGTTTTACGCTTAAGGGTTTATTGAAACTCATCCTTGAATTAACACGAAGTATCTAACACAAAAAACTAATTCTGAATTCATATCTCAGGTAATAGATTGGTAATGAAAATTTGAATTCAAACCAGTTATCAGTAAAAAGCATAATATTACAACCATAATTATATCACACACTCGCAATGCATTGAGGGACAACAATGAATGCATTGAGATGAACGTTAACATCGATGAAGAAACTGTTACAGATTGTTGCAATTTTTCGTAAGTGCTTCCGTAAGTTTGATCCAAATCAAATAAGGTCATCTAAACTCATTGTATAGAAAAACGATAACAGTTATATTTGCTTGTACTTTGCAATACATTAGCTTGTTACTAAATTTTATTTGAGATGTTTTCTGCCCCTGTTTACAAAACAAACCATTTTATTCGAATATGTGCATTTATTTATCTATTTGTCCATCCCTCAATCCATCCACCCCTCCGTCCGTCTATCCGTCCATCCATCCATCCACCATCAATCCATTTATCCATTTATTTATCCCGGGGGCAGAGAACCAAAGCATGACACCTTAGCCCATTACCTGACGGCGCAGGACAATAAGAATTAGAAGTATTATTTAAAACTATTCTACATTATGAAATACTGGTAGATTACCAGAAGTAATTAGAAAGTAGTTCTGGTAGAACTGCTAGATGTACTGGTAGATTGAATACTGGTAGACTACCATTATCAAGGACAAAGACAGCGAATAAATTCACCTTTTTATTTCATACACACATACCTATAAAATTAGTTTTAGGTACTAAAAGGTGGCAGAATTGTGATTCTAAGGACATAAGTAATAGTTATCAATCTGCTTCTAAATATAGAGTTAACTGGAGGGTGAGCTAATGTTAAATTTCCACAATCTGCCATTGTTTCCGTTTTTCGCATCAAAGAATGCCTATGCAAAATTTATATGTGCACATTTTTCGTAAAATTTTCTGGTGTTGCTTATCCTTGATCATGTTTGTTTTGAACCCTTTATTAATTTCCTAGCAAGTGTTGCATTTGTTATAGCTGCGACCCAAAACTAATGGCGAAATGGGTGTCGAAAGCGCTAAGAAAATACCAATCGTTAACCCCGAAGTCTTTTGAGACACCCTGCCTTCCATGGACCACGATGATATTGATTCGTTTATATCTACTCTGACCAATTGTTCTTATCGGGATACACAACTGGTTGCAACAGGCAAATGATGCTTCATATAGCTTGAATCGATTAACTCGTCTTTCTTAACGTTTGACACACATACAAATGTACTGGTTCCTCGAAACATTTAAACTGACAGTTGTAGGAATTTAATAGTATACTTAATAGTTTTTAAAGACGTTTTTTGAATCCTTTTCAATGTCACTTTAGAAATGAAGGTGTGACAATATTTAACAATAAAAGTCTATTTTTTTCTAGAACAACATATAATTAAAAGATAAAATTCCTGTTATTCATTGTCAAAATTCAGCATTCAAGACGATTTGAAAGATGATATGCTTGACAAAGGAGTAAGGTTTTGCAGAGTACCATCAAGGAAATTATCATGTTAAATGTGTTATTGAATTATAAAATATACTATCGAAATAATCTTAATTTTCAATGAATATTAAATCTATCATTAGTTAAGCACTTATATATGTCTTACATGTACTCTAAAGACATTATTCCGGTGAATATTCCTTAACTTTACTACTCCACATAATTATTCCGGTTATGAAACTATATATATTTTCATTTATTCGTAACATAAAGAACGATTCGCAGTAATATAACTTCTTTTTAACCCCTTTCGTATGCCATTTATTTACTACAAAATGTTTAAAAATGACATATGAAATGTATTAGTTTACCTTCATTGTTATTCACAGCCTATTTCCACGTTGCGGCTGCTTCCCACGTTTTTAACTTCGTAGGTGTGCTTTGTTAATGCTGCATTCCATTCCAAATTCTCACAACTAACAAAACGTGTCAAAGTTAAGGAACAATGATTATAATAGCCTGTAATGCCATCAGTCTGTTACACTCATAGAGTTAATAACGATTTGGGGAAGTTGTATTTTCTGGTTGTCTGTAATGTTATGTCCACAACAGGAACAAATTGGCACGCATATGTCCGTTAATGTAATCTGGTCCCTATTTCATATGCAAAAAATTGACCGTTTTTGAATAAACTAACCTCATATCCGTAAACTAATGGGAGAAACTGCATCACTGCGCGTGTATAATCCATTTGTTATTATGATGGCGTACTTTCAAATTCGTATTAGGCTACTCAAATCTTCATCAGCCTAATATTTACTCCCTCATGTTAATTGAAGGGAACATTTACCGAAATATTCGCCTTCACATTTTATATTAGAATGATACTGGTGTCTAAAGTGATTTTTAACACATTAAAAACCAAGTCATCATAATCCAGTCCTGAAATATTCCTGTTTTAACACCATCAGGGAAGGGCGAATAGAGATAACGTCATAGCGGCATAAATATAACGTTGTAACGATCTCTTCGTCATTTACTAAGTAAGATAAGTCTGTTAATTGCCCGCCTCGTTAGCGTAGATGTAGCGTGTCTGCCTCACGTTCAAGAGGTCCCGAGTTCGAATCTCGGTCAGGGTAAGTTATCCGGATAAGTTTTTTCCGGGGTTTTCCTTTATTCTGATAGACGTATGCCAGTAAACTATAAGATTCAGAGACCTCGGGCTCATTTCAGCATCATTTCCACCCATTTCATTCATGGTTCGATATGACAACATTGGAAGACGTAAATTACAAAAGTGTGTATATATTATATATAATTTGAGGTTTACCAGGTATATAAATGCACATAAAACGTACTGATATTGAAGACTTCATACGCTATTTGCAGAACATTAAAAATATACGTTTTTATTGTGTCCTGCAAATTCATAGTTTCAAATCTGTATTTTAATCAAAATCAGTACTGTCGTTATTCATTAGGCATTATGGATGCTTTATTGACAGTCCCTCTGCCCTATTCTTGTGCTAAAGCATTGCACTTAACCCAGATTTCGTTTCTGAGATATTCTAATCTCTCCACCGTCCCTCTCTGTCTCGTATAAACTAAGTCGAACTTTAACCCGTATCGGCGATGGGGTCGCTTTCTGTACCCCAGCCCATGGAAAAAGAACCCTGCTTGCTTGAAGTAATTGTGTTCAGGGTCCAATGCATTTAGGTACCTCTCAGTTCGTGCGTTGCGGGGGTAAGTAGTTTCGCATTATAGGCATTTTTCTCACGCATGAGGTATTGTCGTCACACCTCACCGATTGCCTCAGTATTAATTATTATAAACGATAGTTTAAATATTTCAGAAAGTTACAGGTTCTAAACGGGATATAATCACATGAAATGACCTAGGATTAGAGGAGTGGGTCAATGAACATTTTCGGGGTGAAGTGAGCGAATTCAGCGATTTCAGCAGTGAAGGTGGGAGAGCTGTAGCACCTGGCTTTGCGAGTGACCACAGCACTAAATCCGAAAATCTTAAGATGAAGATGTTTCTCAAACGGTACCTGACACCAATGCGTCACCTTCAGCCAGAAAGTGTCATGATAGATGCTGTTACTTAGGGAGAAGTTGATGCACTTGACGAAAAGTATGCAGTGTATTCTACCAGTCGACGGGCCAATCGGTGGCTAATCTTTGCCTTGGTCAATATATTCGTCCTCTCCACTTTTCCCAGCCAGTTCATTGCAGAAACAGACCTGAATTTGTGAAATCACTTGCAAAAACCCAGCACTGCGGACCAGAATTCGGAGTATCCTATTCCGCTAAACTAAGCCAGATCTTAAAAGGACCTGCACCTCCTGTACAGTGCCAGAAATATTCAAGAAAGCTAGAGAGATGTAGAATAAGTCCAAGTAGCAGACGAAAGTTCTATTGCTCTCTGTAAGGTGCCAATCTGCGCTCAGTGTACGGTTCGAATATCCGAAAATTGCTCTGTACGAGGTAGAGTGGAAACTTACCAAACATTGAAGTTGTTTTTTGTGATTGCCTTCATAGTATGATAATGATGGTTAGTCAAAATGCATTACTGCAATTAGTCTCATTAAGTAATAAATGGTGGAAAAGTTATTTTTCCGTTAGATTAATGTTGATAGCAACTTATTTTCCAGTTACAAAGCAAAAGCAATCTTCACTGTTTATTTTTTTCCCCGTTTTTGTATTAATTGAAAGCGAAATAAGTAAAAGTACTTTTATGTACCACTGAAAGCGAATTTTCACCTATTTCAGCACTTTTATGGAAATTTTTATGTTAGGGTTTTGGTAGTCGCCACGTCATCAGTTACGTAACTGGTATAGAACCTTGGGATTGGAATTTCATTACGGAGGGGTTTCGGTACGTAGGCCACCATGCTGGGCCCATTGTTTCTACGCCCCCAAGTGGGGGCAACCTAGGGAGGAAGGATGAGGCGAAGGACACAGAGGGTGGCCGACCCAACGAGCCACGACAGTACAGAGGGCAGGGTCCCTACAGTTTACTTGGATAGAGACTTCCCCCGACAGGCCAGGACAACGAACTCGCTCCATTGCAACCAGAAGGCAACGAGCCCAGCAGCCACGTACTAATGGTCCCAGGCAGGTGATCCGAGCCCCAAAGGTCCCTGGTTGGCGGTCTCGAAGTGGTCCCAGCAGAGGAACTGAGGCCGGCAGCCAACCTACCGGAGGAGGAAGTAGTCTTCCTCAGAGCATATCATCCTGCCATGCACCACCAAGACACCCACCGACACTTCTATCCTGCAAGAGACCACTAGATGAGAGATGATATGAAATGCTAATGGAAATGAAATGTTGGTACAGGAAATTTGGGGGATGTAATTAACCTACCCAGCATTCGCCTAGCGACCATGGAGAACCGCCCAAAACCCATGGGACAGGTATGTCGGCCACGGGAATCGAACCCGGGCCTCCCGAATGCGGGCCACAGACGAAACCGCCTGAACCATCCCGCTAGTTACCTTAATGCTGTGGAACATTTAGAGAGATGCTTTGTTTCATATGAAATACCAGCTTCATCTATTCGAACAAAAACAGATACAAAACTAAATCAAAATAATACAATATAAATGTGAAGCGCAATGATGTAATATGCCAAATAATTGAAAATTACCACTCTTTTCAAAAGCTGTACATAAAAGTGAGAATAACATAATCGTTTGGTTTAGTTTTCTACCCACTATGGAAAAAGTAATAATAAATAACTTACATTTCGTGTGCAGTATCCTAGCGAGGCTTAGCAACAATAAATCTCTTGTACCCGCATACAACTGCTACGCAGAGGAAGACCAATGCTGGGGTTCTGGTCATGCAACGTGTTTTCCTGGGAAAAACTCTCCTTAGCAGGTTTTCTTCTCCGCGCAAATAGAGCTCCTTCTTGATCTTTCCAAGTTTGCCTGTACTAGTGGGAGTATCCTTCAGCGTTCAAGTGCTAGCTTGCATGTTTCCCAGATGTTATGTGCTGTTTTTTTCTACTCGACATAAGCGTTCATATGAACTGAGCGTCTAAGAATATACTTTCCTACTCCGCATTTAATATTGGACATTTTTGCATGTATTTGAACGCTATACCAACATGTCAAAGACGTACATAGTTCCGTAGAAATATTACTACACAAAGATAGATGAATTCAAATTGTGCTAATAAAATATATAACTACAATAAAAGCCATTATATATCTAGTAGATTACAAACATAAAATCACTGCACCTGGCTTTTATTGCTGTATTATTGTACAGCGCTTACATGCTTTGTTATGCAAGGTGAGTCAACATTTGTTTAATGGCATCATTTAACTTTTATAGCATTCAGGTCACTCTACTTTCAATTTCTGATGAACAATGTGGCAATAAACACAACTACAGCATAATTTAGCTCAGTTACTGTACATAAAATCACTTCATAGGCTTTTATAGCCCATAATGCTCGCATAAATGCCAGTAGTGTCAGAAAAGCTGCATTCAGGGAATATCAATGTACATAATAAAAGTGGCTGGAATTCTTATACATCTACTTCATGCAAGAACAGATCTGTACGAGGGTGGTCTGAAAAGTCTCCTACCTAATAAAGATACAAGACAATTTTTCATTTTTTTTTCAACGCCAAAAATGAATGCAACAATCATATTTTAAGAATGGACGCGGAACGACTTCCAAGAAGAGTTGATTATATGCCGAAGGGAAGGAGAGATGTGGGACGTCCAGCCTTACGCTGGAGGGATCAGTATGCTCTTGAAGATAACGGAACAGGTCACAGGGCCCAATCCTTGAAGAAGAAGAAGAAGAAGAAGAAGAAGAAGAAGAAGAAGGAGAAGAAGAAGAAGAAGAAGAAGAAGAAGAAGATGATGATGATGATGATGATGATGATGATGATGATGATGATGATGATGATGATGATGATGATGATGATGATGATGATGATGATGATGATGATGATGATGATGATGATGATGATGATGATGATGATGATGATGATGATGATGATGATGATGATGATGATGATGATGATGATGATGATGAGATTTTTCACATAGGCTCCTTGTAACTCTACAAACTTCTTCCAGAAATGCCCCCATTTCTGTAACCCTTCCAAATAGTACTCGGCATTTTTCTATGCAAAATAATTGTTCACGAGGGTGATTACCACTTCATTTGACGAAAATTTCTGTACTCCGAGCACAGTTTTCAGATGAGGGAACAAAAAGAAGTCGCTTGGGGCTAGATCTGTTGAGTCAGGTAGATGGTCAAGCAGTTCAAACCATTATTCGTGGATTTTCGCCATTGCAACCTCTGAGGTGTCAGACGGTGCGTTGTCTTGGTGACATAGAATTTTATTTTTCCGCAAATGTGGCCCTTTTACCGCAAGTTCTGCCTTCAGATTGTGTAGTAATGGTGCGTCGTGTGCTCTTGTAATGATTTTTCCTTTTTGAAGATAATCGATTAAAATAACTCCATGACTATCCCAAAAGCATTCTCCATCACTTTGTCAGCCGGAAAAAAATAGTTTTTGCTTTCTTTGGAGCGGTTACCCCTTTGCAGTCCACTGTTTGGGCTGTATTTTTGTTTCGGACATATAATGGTGTATCGAGCTTTCATTTACAGTAATTAATCGGCGCAAAAACTCGGATTTATTGCGCCTAAACTGCGCCAACATAGTGTTGGAAATTTACATTTGAATACGTTTTTGGTCTAAAATGACTAACGCGGCACCCAACGTGCGGACAGATTTCTCATATCTAAATGTTGGTTCAATATGTGATAAACACGTTCATTTGACATATTCATGGCCTCTGCTATTTCTCACTTTAATTCGGCAGACGTCTAACACCATTTGGTGAACTTTGGCGACATTTTCGTCGGTAGTTGCAGTTTTTAAACGTCGCGAACTTTCGTCTCCCAAGCTCTTACGTCCTCGTTTATATTCAGATGCCCAAAATTTCACTGTGGTAAATGATGATGCAGAGTCCCCATACACAGAATCCAACTCATCTTTGATTTGCGTAAGCGTATTACCTTTCAAAAACAAATATTTAATGACACTCCTATACTCGATTTTTTCCATGTTCATCAACTCGCTCAAACGACTGTTACATAAGATACTGAGCGTCCAAAATGGCTGAAACTTTGGTAACTGTCAACAGACGAACAACGAAATTCACTAGCTTTTATTCACGAGCGCTGCCATCTACTTGTTGAGGTAAGAAACTTTTCAGACCACCCTCATATAGTCACTTTGTTTATAAGTTTTTAACCATGCTTAAAGGTATAGGTATACTTGATTGCAATATAAATATAATTTATACATTATATATCATGTGGTATACATTAACTACTGTCTTTTAAGGATACTTTGCAGGTCAAGATGACTAATGGTAGATGTACTGCTGATAGCAAGCTTTAAAGTATTTTAAATTGTTTAGTTTTAAGTTTGTATTGTCAAAGCAAAACAGTTTTCTGCAAGCAAGATAATTTTGTATTTGTAGGATGTATGTA
This sequence comes from Mantis religiosa, assembly GCA_030765055.1. NCBI lineage: Eukaryota > Metazoa > Arthropoda > Insecta > Mantodea > Mantidae > Mantis > Mantis religiosa. The sequence goes on along the minus strand of CM060952.1, from coordinate 64,524,544 downwards.
TTTGTGACTTCATAGTTAAACCACTATGTTATTCTGGCAAATTGATGGAAATAATAATTTCTTCCACACTAGACTTTTGTGGGCTAAGGTTTGAATAAGTAGAGCATACTGAAAATTGATTCCATAAATTTACCTGAATAACATAGTGGTTTAACTATGAAGCCTGGTTCTTACGTACTTACATCATAAGTCGCCATAAAAGGTGTGTGTCTCATAGCATATGAGAACCCCTAGTGGTCTACCGGGAAACACATGAGTCAGTTGGAGTAAGTCATGTCGGCACGTTGGCCATAGCAGCTCAGTTGGTTGGAGCAACTGCACGGAGAGTGGGAGATCCGTGGTTGAAATTCCGGCTAAGGCATTGAACTTTTCAGTCTGGCTCTACTCATTCAAACCTTAGCCCACACACAGCTAGTGAGGAACAAATGATTATTTCCATAAATATTAATCACCTGACAACTTAACAATTCCCTTTTAGGTTCAAACAGAAATTCTAAACTGTATATTAATTCACCTCTGAGCACTTATTTGCATAACAATGACGAATATAAAGCTATCACTGCATACATTTCATCTATACTTAATTAACCGCACAAACCTTATGTCCTGCTCAATGCTACGTTTTAAAGTTAAAGCCTTAAAAGATGCATAATTTCTTAAAAACACTCATCATTCTTTTTATGTGTAGCCTTGAAAATGTTGCTGTATCTGTATTACAAGCTTAAAATGGAATCACACACTGAGACACCGTTTCTACCTGGTACGGGATTTAATACCACCCACCGTGGTCCTTAAATGACCCATCAGACCAGCCCGGATACCGGAGGACCGTCCTACAGAACGAGGAAGTGCCTACCAGGAGCATATCATCCTGCCATGCAGTGCCGAGACATATAACCTGAAAGAGATCACCAGATGAGAAATGAGGTGAATTTTCTTTTAATTTACGTCCTCCAACCTTAAGTCATATCGGACGATATTTGGAATGCGTGAAATGAGGCTCAAATGAGCCCAGGTTCCATAGATCTTAGACATTCGTCTTTCAGGATAAGGGAAAAGCATGGAAATAGCCTTATCCATGTAACTCACCCTGACCGTGATTCGAACTCGGGACCTCTTGAACGTGAGGCAGACACGCTACCATCTATGCTAACGAGGCGGGCGATGAGGTGAAAAGATAATGCATATGAAATGGAGGGGGATGAAATTACTCATGAGTAAACTGCAGCTCGTTTAGTTATTCACTCGTATTCTTAACTGTTTCATTTAGTTTCCTCTGCTAACTGAAATAGTCAGAACGTAATATTATTTTCTGTCAGAAATATTGGTAATTGTATACTGTAGTTTTTCTTTGAGTTTGACCCATGAGATCATACATACATTCTCACTTCCAGACTATGGGCGGGAAAGACAATACCTTTTGTCCAAAAGAAACTCCCATTCCCAATCGGGTTCAAAACCTGGACCACTTGTACAACAACTACAGTTCGTCTGGTTTATCTTGAAACACTGGAATTAGA
>CM060952.1:64518039-64522024 GCA_030765055.1 Mantis religiosa | reverse complement strand
ATATCGATAACAATAATTGCAATAATTAATATGACAGTAAACAGCGTTGCCAAGGTCAATAGGGTAGTGAAATTAAATACCCTTTTAATTATATAACCATTAATAAAACATACCATACGCAGCAAATGAATAAAACTCCTATAAGTGTAAACAAGGTGACTAATGGACATGAATATGTGACTGAATTTCCGCAAAGAAATCTTATTTAGAAGGCTGCTGGAACAAGAAGAGTTATGCTTCAGAAAGTGAATAACAGGAAGGGATGCACCTTGGCTGCAATAGTGAATTGGCAAACATTTACTGGAGAAGGAGAAGATATATGTGGTAGCTGTATATTCGACATTTTCATTTCAGGACCAATTAGAAGAAACTCTACTAGGAGAGATGCACTCAGACCGGAAAATGCAATACTATAGCCGAGATTTGAACCACGATGTCCCAGTATCCGTCTGGTTGCTTTAACCACTGTTTCACCATGATATTAAATTCTCCATCTGAGAAAACCAACGCATATGAGAAGACATGTTGCAATTCCATATGAGAAATAGTATAATAACAAATTCATAAGTACAAAGTCTTCAACTTCGCGTTAAGCATATGTGGAAGTGTCTTACTGGTAGTTACCTCGTAGTTGCTTCTGATATATGCATGTGAATACAGTAAGCTACAAGCAACACTGAAATCCTTAAAGCAGGTGTTCCGTGTTACCTTTGATATTCCGTTCAATATGTATGATGAAGGGATAAAAGGAATATCAGTTTTCGATTTTTGAAAAACATGGGCATTAGAAAATGCAGTAGACTGTTAAAATATAACGCTGGAATTTTTAAAAAATTAATCAATTAAACGCATTTTCATAAGCTCTAAGCTTTAACGAAACTAAAATTTACTACGCAGTCTAACTCTTACGGTTTACCCTTATACAGATGTCATCAATAATGGATATTCAATATATATATATATATATATATATATATATATATATATATATATATATATATACCATTTATCAAGAAAGTGTCTGAAACATATGGTATGTTGTAAGATCGTTAGAGCTCTTTTTGCAGGGCACTAAGGTGTTCCAAAATATTCCATATGTAGAATATTCCATATAGTCTGGTATGGGGGACCTTAATGGAGGACCTCATGTCACATAGATACTTGTAAGATGAACAAATACAAATGTTGGCATTATTCAGAATTTTAGTTCCTCTTATGATGATGACGACGATGATGATGCTGCTGCTGCTGCTGCTGATGATGATGATGACGATGACGATGATGATGATGATGATGATGATGATGATGATGATGATTGATGATGATGATGATGATGATGATGATGATGATGATGATGATGATGATGATGATGATGATGATGATGATGATGATGATGATGATGATGATGATGATGATGATGATGATGATGATGATGATGATGATGATGATGATGGTGATGATGATGAGGTTAAGGAGGAGAAGGAGGGCGTGCATAATACCAAAATATAAGAGCGATCAAAAGCAAACGTTAAGGATTGCAGAATCATTAGATAAAATCGCAGGGATTTTCGGTAGCTTTATAAATATCCGTTTGAAACTTATTAGCTAGAAAAACAGCCTATCACTAAGGCTTTAGCGAAATGCACAGTATTCTTGAGTCATCGCCAAATAATATATACATTCCTATTATGTTGTCTTCAATATCTTAAACTACTTGAACTTCATTTCCTTCAAGTGTTCTACTTGTTTTGCAATATATATATATATATATATATATATATATATATATATATATATATATAGTTGCAATAATGGATCCAGCCATGGATGTATTTTTGAAGTTCAAATGAAGTTTCCACCCTAGGACAGTTCCTGCTTGACCTGCCTCCCAAAGTTTAATGGTGTGGCATCAGTCTGACTGAAGATCATTAAAAATGGGTGAGTTGTTTGAATTGGTCGCTTTCGACTGTAGAAACGTCTTTTTGATGCAGGTATTGTGCAAGGAATGACAAGTTACCGCTTGCAAAGAACGCAGCAAACGATTGAGGATAAGGTGGCAGGGAGGGCAAGCGCACGCGATGCTTAGAACACCCTATCACCGCGTATGCAGTATGCTTCCTGTATTGTCGCGCTGGTGGAACGGTTACCATGGATTTACCTTTGTTAACAGAAACCTCTCAGATAACGCAATGATTATTCTTGTAAGAGTGAGGGGGGTACCGACGGGCCTCCTGGTCATGTGCTAAGCACCAATGAACTCATCACTTCAACCAATGGAATTTGCAGAAATCACAAATGACAGATGGATGTTCACTCCACGTGGAGTAATCAGTGTGTTTTCTGAGAGGTATCTATTAACAAAAATAAATCCATGGTAACCGTCCAAACAGCACCACCCCGCAGCTGCACCTTCTTCGACGAGTATGCTACTGCGCGGAAGTGTGGACACCACGACGACCCAGCGCGAAAATGGACCGATCTACACGACCTGACACGGCTCCCATGGAGGGAACCACGCACAGCTAAGTTATTACCGCTCCCACCAACTAACCACTCATATCCCTGCATGATAGAAGTACGCAAATTTTAGTATGCGCACGTAACTTAACAACGGCACGCATTTACCTTTGCACGAACACCGTAACTCCCCTGGCTGTACCCAGGGATCTCATCCTTTGACGCGCTCGCATGCAATACATGCCAGCATCATACATTACGGGAATAACCGGGGTGCTAATGCGGGACCCGACTAACACACGAATTAACACACTAATTCTCCCAGCATGTTAGGACTCCAACTGCATGAGGGAGGCGATGTAGCGCACGGCACTACATGCCGGTCGATCGCCACTGGGCGCGGCGGGTGTGGGGCTGCCCTTTAAAAAAAAAATTAAAAAAGAACAGCGCCACTATACCATGCAGAGAAGGAGACTAAGTTGATGGTCTTGACAAGTGCGCATGCGCAGAATACATAGATGCGTGAAAGAAGGGCATACGGCACGCTGACTGAGTTTTCAAAAGAAAAAAAAAACCTATACTGCTTTCCAACAGCGTGCGTGTTTAAAACATTTTGTTCACTTTGCACTTTTATTCGATGGCTCTTTGTGAAAAGGAAAAAAGGAACACATTTCTTATTTAAAGAATAATTATGAGAAGCAGGAATTTCCTAAAAAAATATTTCGCTACCTGAGTTAGGAGTGAAATGCATACTCTTTCGGCCCTGGCAGATAGGATCTACGATGTGCTTCTAATGCAGTAGTGTAGCTTACCAGAGAGGAATTATCTTCCAAATGTAAGTAAAGCAAGGCAATAAATCTTCTTGTAACATAGTATTAATAACTCAAGTGCAAACTTGTGGGCCTATTACCATAAAATAAGTATGAATATCTACCACTTCTGTTTTATGCAAAGACATCGCATTTATACGCCCTAATATATTTGATACACTAATGCCTTTTTGCTATGGACATATTTAAAGTATACACAATAGCTGCAAATTTCAGCACAAATCATTCACGTGTATGAATTTTAGCTAAAGCTTTAGTATTTTACAAATGTGCGTTATCATTCCGGATTTGTTAAATTGATATGCGCCATGCATGGGAGGGCATGCTCAGGTGACGGTATATGAGCAAGTATATTTCCACGTTTACAGATTCTATTGGGCTAAACTGGAAATATTTAAAAATCTCGGACACTTTTGTTCATGAAGCAGTACGTTTTCGCATTGTTTACATCTATTTATGATAAGACGTTTACATTTGCCAGTTAATTGGGCCTAGTGATGTTTGTCATCTTCGTCTTTGTTGAAATTGAGAATGTTTGCACGGACAATATTATATTCCAAGTAAGTAGTATATTTGTTGCCACATTAGCTCTGCCACTAGCCAACACACAGCAGTACAAAGTGTTAGTAGATAGACAACTTATTTCTGGAAAAAGTTACTTCAGCAAGGCTCTTAAGTCTTGGAAATTAATTGTTCTT
>CM060952.1:64505539-64510539 GCA_030765055.1 Mantis religiosa | reverse complement strand
ATCCCTCGTCTCGGGAAGGATCGTACCCTTCCATCTAGCTACCGCCCCATTTGCCTGACGAGTGAAATCTGTAAGACCTTTGGGCGAATGATAAACGCTCGGTTCAATTGGTGGCTAGAAAAACATAACCATATGTCCAACTTTCAATGCGGTTTTCGTCGCCATCGCACAAGTGCCGATAATCTAACACGCCTTTTGGGGGTATATTTAAGATGCCTTTCTATTTAAACAGCATGCGTGGGCGTGTTCCTCGACCTGGAGAAGGCCTATGGCACCACTTGGCGGTACGGCATACTCCGTAACCTACATGGTTACGGTATGCGTGGTCATCTACCCGAATTCCTATGCAACGTTTTAAAACTTCGCCCTTTTCGTGTCCGCATAGGAAACACGATATCCCGGGAGCGGATACAGGAGAACGGCGTACCTCAAGGGTCGATTTTGAGCGTCGCCCTTTTTGCCGTAGCTATCAACGGCATCACTAGTGCCGTTCGAAGCGGAATTCCATCATCACTCTATGCTGACGACTTCGCAATTTATTATAGGTCAGCCAACATACATCACATTGAGCGCTAACTGCAGCTGACCATCACCCAGCTAGCAGCTTGGGCGCTTCAAACCGGCTTCCACTTTTCAGCTGCGAAGTCACAGTATATCCACTTTCCCCGCCTACGTGGTATTCACCCGCCTCCTGATCTTCATTTGAGCGGCACACCCCCGCCATTTGTCTCGCACCTGAAGTTTTTGGGCCTCTACTTAAACAGACAACTAAACTGGGAGCACCACATTCGTCACCTTCGAAATTCTTGCGATCGTTCTCTTCAGGTGCTGAAGGAATTATCTGGAGCATCTTGGGGGGCGATCGCACGGTAATGTTGAGGCTGTACCGCTCTCTGGTTCGGTCCAAGCTGGACTACGGCAGTTTTATTTATGGCGCAGAGATCGCCTCTAAACTTCGCCTTTTAGACACCGTGCATCATACTGGTATCCGCCTTGCCACAGGAGATTTCCGCACCAGTCGAGTCGACTGCCTGTATGCAGAATCAGGCGATCCTCCACCCTATATTCGTCGCTCGCTGTTACTCTTCTCATAAGTCTCAAAGTTGGCAAGTTATCCCAATCATCCTTGTTTTAAACCAGTTCTCTGTCCAGATTTAGTGCACCGTTATATGCGCCCTGGATCTCGGACACGCCCCATGGGAATAAGATTTCGGGATCTCCTACATTCGCTTGGCTTCCGAATGCCTCGCGTGGAGAGGTCGTCCATCTGCCCTTATCCTGCATGGCAGCTCAATCGTGCGCGGTTCGATCTCGCTCTTTCAAGCAACTCTAGACTCGCTACTCCACATTCGGTGTTCCAACAGCTTTTTGCCGAACTACTGGGCCGTTACCCTATGTTCCGGTCTTTACAGACGGTTCTCAGTTAGGTAGCACTACGGGTTGCGCGTTCTTCATTAACGGTGAGGCTCATAAATTTCGCCTTCTGGACTCCACTTCAGTTTTCTTCGCAGAGCTATATGCCATTTTCTATTTGCTCCTTTTTATTTGCAAGTTAGCTCCTGGCTCTTTTATTGTCTGCACTGACTCTCTAAGTGCTCTTCAGGCCTTGCAACAGCACACTGCCGCTCACACCCTTGTTTTAAAAATACCGGCCCAGATCTCGCAAATGCTCAGTCGCGGATACAATTTTGTTTTTACTTGGAGCCCAGGCCATGTGGGGATTTCCGGGAACCAGGAGGTGGACGCGGCTGCTAAGTCCGCTTGCCGTTTGCCCCGGAGTTTAACAACTACGGTGCCATACCAGGATGTGTAACGTTTTTTCCGTCGCCAACTCCTATCTGCTTGGCAGCAATCCTGGACAGCTTTGGAAGGCACACAACTCCGGGCGATAAAGGAGAACGTACAACCCTGGCCAACTTCCTGCAGAGATAACCGGCGGGCCGAGGTGATACTCACCCGGCTGAGAATTGGGCACACACGTGCGGCTCATGGCCATGTGTTAAGAGGGGAACCGGCCCCTGTGTGTGCTCCGTGCGCAGTACGCCTCACTGTGCGGCATGTATTGCTTGATTGCCCGCAGTGCACCCGCCAGTCTTTGGGCCTAAGGACTAACTTGCTCGGTGTTTTAGGGGACGACCCAGTGGCCGTGGTCAAAGCAGTGCGGTTTGTTGTGGAAATCGGATTTAATAAACAAGTCTGACTTGTATTTTATATTTATTAATTTTAGAGATTTTAAATTTTTAGTGTTTAGATGTTTTTTATGTCCTTTTAATAGTTTAGTGTTTTTATTATATTTTACCTTTTTAGCTAAATTTGTGTAGCTTTTAGGTTTTAGTGTTGACTTCGGGCCCAAATGACCTTGTTGTCGACGGGCCCTAAAACACCACACACACACTCACCCCTAAGTGGTTTACCGGGAAAAACACGAGTCAGTTGGAGAATTTAATGTCATATCGGCACGTTGGCCATAGTAGCTCAAGGATTAGAGCGACTGGACGGCAACTAGAAGATCCGTGGTTCAAATCCCGGCTATGACATTGAATGTTTCAGTCTGAATCTATCTTTCCATTCTTAAGCATTTTAAGATTTATATCCATTCGCTTCAGAAGGTCCTCATTTCCCGTAGTTATGTTTATTATCCATAGTTCCTGATTATATTATAGAATAGAAGTTTAAGATTTTAATAGAAATCTTCTGACTTATCAAAAATAAGAAGCAGAATTATGTATAATATATAATATGCACACCTAGGCGCATTATAACAGAACGATTAACATACTGATATAATCACCTTAACCTCAATGACTATTGCTTGTGTTATAGTATCTGAGTACAAATTTTCTCTCTTTATTTGTATTAAATGTCCTTCCGGGCTCATTGGCCGTGGTCTAACAGTGCGAATTTCAGAATAGCAATACAACGGCCAATGAGCCCGGATGAACAGTTACTACAAATGGACGCCGGCCGTGAAAGCCAAGGTACATACATTCCCTCTTTAGTTTTGGGTGGGAGACGGAAAATGTTTCTTAAACTAGGCTCCTTCTTCCTGTTACAGAAGGATTAGCAATCTTAAAAAAAAGCATAAACACCATTGTTATTAAAGTTTGCTCCCATGGTGAAAGACAAGTTATAGCTCGAAATGTTAAGGAGCAACATAGCTGAATACGTATTTTCACTGTATTGCTATCTCCACACTGTTCCTTCAAGTTTCCGTCAAACAGGATTGAAGAATCTTACACTCTATCTCTTGCACACAACTGATTTTCCGCTGCACCGATCCCACCAAATTGCATTTTTACAGATGATATCCTGGTGTATTACCCTGTCAAAAGTCTTTCATTTATCACTAGCGGACACATCGGCTAGAAATTCGGTGTATCAACATCAACGCTTTGAAAATCCCCGCTCGTCTTTTCTGACAGAACATACTTCCAAAACATACATCGTGGTATTTATTCCTGCTAAATCTCTGCACTCTCCTCAAAACACCTACATAACTTTTATACGTAATATAGATATAGTTCGTTTCAAATGTTTGCACTTATTCAGGGGGGGAAGAAGAGAATCCTCCAAAGAATATGAATATAATTCTTTTTGTTAAAGAGGAGGCTTCATAGTTTCGCTTTTGTAGACTCTTTAATTCCGCTTAAATGTTTACCTGTGCATTGTACACTTCTTTCGCATAGCCAGTCATATTTATTTGTTATGATACACAATGTTGCAGTCTAGAATTATATACAGCCGCGCCATGACTAGTTAGACTGCTCGGCTCTCACAAGGCGGCCTGGGTTTCGATCCCAGGTGACCGTAAAGTGAGATTTATGATGGACAACGTGGTGCTGCGGTGGGTTTTCTCCCGGATCTCCGATTTCCCCCGCCACCTCATTCCACCCGTGCTCCATCTTCAACGCATGTATCATCTGTTAACTTCTGCGGTGCCACCAGCAGTAAAAGCGGGCGTTACACCACACATTTCATTAGAACCACATGTTTATGGTTTAGGTTGACATGTACGTTTTTCTTACTTTACAAAAAAGTAACTTTAAAATTTGCGTTTTTAGGAACAACAAGTCACGTTAGAAATTATATGCTTCATATTAATGGTTATCAAAATTAATCAAACCTCATAAAGTTATCGGGTTAAAAACTGCATTTCTCGTAATCTTGGTAATTCTCTAAATGGTGAAGTATGTGAAGGTCCAAAGCTGTAATGCCACAATTTGGGCACCTTCTATTCTATCCCTCCACTGTTTTCTTCAACCATGCCAGTTTTACTCTAGATGGAAAGCCATCGATTACAAATCCTTATAGAAGTGACAGCACTCAATAATTGCTGCAGAGGGTTTATTGGTAAGACGAGATTTGAAGTTCCGATTTACTGTTTCAATTTTAAAGTAAAATATTCTGAAAAGGTAGCACCTAATTTAGAGTATGCTTAAATTATATGTTGGTCAGCCACTTGCACGTTTTAACTGGTTCTTACATAGAATAAACTGGAGCATTTTGCCCGCCCCGGTAGCGTAGATGGCAGCCTCTTTGCCTAAGATTCATGAGGTCCTGTCTTCGAATCTCGCCTATGGTGACGTACCTAGATAAGACTTTTCCTGGGGTTTCCCATATCCTGAAAGACGAATGTTGGATAAATCTAAGCTCTATGGACTCTGGGTTCATTTCAGCATCATTTCCACCGGTTCATTCATCGTCCAAGATATCAATTACGTTGGAGTACTAAATTAAAAAAGAAGCGTAGCATTACGCCCAAATAAATATCTATTTTCCTCCATAATATATCCCTGAGTATTTCAAGGAAGATGTTAAATGAAAGGCTGTTCAACGTGCAAAACAATTTTCGTGAAACTCCACTATTTACTACCTAACGCTAGAATTATAAGATTTAGTTCCACAATTTAGACCAGTTTCCGACTACTGAAATTTGAAGGTCATAGAAACCTCTGATGGTAGGTAGTCTTTCTGGTAAAGATGGCGTTTTTAAGGCTTGC
>CM060952.1:64478039-64500539 GCA_030765055.1 Mantis religiosa | reverse complement strand
CGTGCTTATCAGCTTTCTTTTACTCCAGTAGATAGGCAGAAAACTTAAGCCCATATCCATCTTCACAACGCTTGTTTCTGTGTTGCTGAGTACCTGCTTGTTACTTAAAAGGTACTGCCAAATGCAATTTGGAGTTAAAAATCACACCATTGCTACAAACAGTATTTAAAGTTTTAAAGATATTGTCCAAGTCTGACACAGTACTTCTGTCGCCCTTCCATAGGGGAATTCGTCGGTTTGCATCATTGATACCGGCACCAATGTCCTTCACCTTGAATTGGTTCTCTTACCAAAGGACACCATTGCCACAATTACATGATTTTGGGATTACCATTTTTATATTCTACGGTTAACGAACGGATCAACAAACAACGGTTGCAACTTATCATGTCCATGATAGGACACCTGGTACTTTCGTTTATAACGCAGATGTGTATGCTATATTTAGGAACATACCTTTCATCCTCACGTTTTTGTAACACACAAGTTGTATTTATTCTGTCTTCCTCAACCCTCTACTCAGTTTCTGGAATCCACAAATTTTTTATGATTTGAACAGGAAGCCAACGGTCAGTTGAATCGTCTATGCTTACTTGGGATTCCCGTCATATTGATATTGCAGGAAAGAACCGCGCGGATCGGACAGTTGAGTTGCGATTCTACACTTCATTGTTGTTCTCTGTTTTTCTGCCTTTTTTCCCCCTCCTTTCTCAGAACCATACATACCTCTCAGTGATATGAGTGATGTACCGCCGAAGTCCCAGAGGAGAGGGGTCCAACGTTTCTCTGTTGTGGTTCTACATCATCTCAGAAGATTTTATTTGCTCGGCTTCTTATTTATGAGTTATTTGAGCAATGGTTTGCTGGTGAACCACGCTATACACTTTACTTATGAACGTCTGTAGCTCTTGTGGTTCTTTGCGAAATAATTTATATTCGGCGTGTAAGACCAGTTAATTTTTCTCGAAGGTTTCTTGTCAAAACAGTTATTTACGTTCCGTAAATCTATGACACGCGATCAATGGCTTTACTTCCCTTCCAAAGGAAGCCATGCTATTGGAATTTTACATCCAAGAAATCCTTTGCCCTCTGCCGGGGTTGAACCCATGAACCTGAGAATCAGAAACAGGCATATGAACCATGAGAGGACACCCTGCTGTATATAATCCAACATGCTGTTAACGATAAAACCCATTTCCACTTTCTGTGGTTTCCGTAATGCATTTTGTAAATGCGTTTGTTCATCTCACAATTTAATTATTTCTGCTTCTATTGGTTAGCTCCTATTATGCGTTTAAGAAGATTCCTTAAGAATTTTAGCAAATGAATTTTTGTCTGTTAGTACTGTACCACAACTTCAAAAACGCTTGTTTCCTAAGGATTAGTTTAGTGCTTACCATTAACTGAGTCTTATATTTTTACTTCATATTCTCGTTTATGTGTGATCCCTGGTATTTCTGTCTGTAATTCCTATGTGGCATATATAGCCAGAGTGTGTCATTCTGACCGTAGCAGTGGGTTCAAATCCCCTCAGACCAATGCTTTTTGAGAGTCCTTAAAATTGACAAGCTGCATATCAGTAGATCACTAGCATGTAAAAGAATCCCTGCGGGACGGAAATCCGACACTGCGGCGGTGCAATTGAAATCGTTGGTAGCGAACCACCACAACACTATTACTACTTCTCTTAATTTATTCAACGTTTTCGTGTACAGAACCTACAAAATAAATACCTTAATTTAAGTTGTCCAACTCGTTTAATAATTTGAGTAAAATTTGCCTTAAATACGAATATTCAATAATTTTCAAGCTGCAAAACCGAACATCACAGTTTCTAAATGAGCTGTTAAGTTTAAAAAATAACAGGGACAGCTATATAAGTCAAAAGAAACAAAAGTATCAGTTCAGTAAATAGAATTATTGATTCAGAGCAGTACCCTAGTATAGAGATAATGTCACTAACATTAGCTTGTCCTGTTCAAAGCGTGAATTAACAAAGTCTTTGAGCATTCATTGGTTTTGAATAGAAGTAGAAATAGTTCCAGCTATGTTATTAAGTCAAATTAAATCGGTTACGTAAATTTGAAAGAAAATCATCTGCTGGTGCTGATTTTAGAATTATTCCCATCATGCTACCAAAAGAGAGTTTAAAAAATTAAATTAATAATAATGTGGACTTGATCTGCCTATGAAACTGATACTGCTCCTCTTTAAACACTATTTTAGAACTGGTTGTTAATCTTAATATTGCATTTAAGGTAAGGTTTCACAGGAAATTCCAACTTCTAATAATAAACCTGTCATTATGAAAATTTAGCCACATGATTAGAGTACCATTTTTAACTTTCATGCAAATTTTCATGTTTCAACACCAAACAATGCATTGTGAAAATATAGTAAAAATTAAAATTTATTTATGCGTCAAAAAATTTGAGCTTTTAAGTTGAATTTTATTTTTTGGCTAGTATAGAGCAATTTTAAAACCGCATTATGTTTTGAAATATTCTTGTAGCATTTGTTTTAAAATATTTTCCATGTGTTAGCTCTCGAAATTTTGAAAATGTGAACGTTTTCTATTCTTTAGCATCACGTAATTTTCAAAACATGAGCATTGAAATTATCCTGTAAGTTTTACCAAGTTAAATGAGTTTGACGCGTGAGACATTTTGTATACTGAAAAGTGTTAGAAAGAAAGTTTCTCAGAAAATTAACTTTAAAGTAATGATTGTTACTTTTAACAATTGTTAAAGGTCTCTTTAAATTCAAATGAGATGGCCTAAAACGGTGCAAATGGTAAAAATAGCATGGCAACTACTACTAAAAATCCTAACCTACCAAAAATGCCAAAAAAGAAAATCAGACGATTTTCAACATTTTCTGCGAATTTTTAGTATAGCCGTGCCTCAACTTACCTTTACAGCTTAGTTCATTGGATTAAATCCTCCTAATCTATTTCATTATTTGATGGCAATTACTTTCTTAATTTCTTTACACCCATTTAATATTTGATATGTCTGGTCAGCTTATGTGTAGTCAAAATATTTAAAATTTTATGTTTCTAATTGATATTCTGCGAAATTGATGCCTTTGAACGCTTCTAGAATGTAATATGCTCAATCTGCTATGAAGTCTGCACGTCTAAAATTACTTTGGGGTCTATGTATTCTTTCTTTCACTTCCTTATCGTCTTTACTATCCCATGACTGAAAACTTCTTAACCAAAGACCTTCTGAAATACTATTTATTTATACTACATTTCATCCGTGTGACATTAGTGCTTTATTTAATTTACATGTATTAACTTCTGTACCATGCGTCTTATGTTGTAAGTTGATTAAAAAGTTTTCGAAATTTCACCTTGCATGTCCCTTTATTCTGACACAGTCCCTGTTAGCTATGAACACTGAAAGAACATATAACTTGATATCAGAAAGAGATTAACATAAAGAAACGAATAATTAATTTGAGAGGGCATAGTGACAAGGTCACTCTGCGAAGATCAGTAAACTCCCTTTGCAGTCCCTGTAAACAAACAACTCTACTCTAATGTGTGCCTGCCCTAAAGGCAAACATGGTGCCTGCAAGTAGCAAACAGATCCATTGTTACTGACGCATGCGTGCCTCTGACAACAGGCTTTTAGATTTTGACCAACGCTCAGAACACATTCTTACGTATAAATTTTAGACAGCGGGTCGTTAGAGAAAGCGACTTTGATATTAGTTCCAATACTGGAAAATTTGAACACTGATCGTAAGTGGGGATAGGAACCAGGCAATGGAAAATTAATATTAGTTCACGTGATTTTTCAAACTCCAAAAAATGTCTAGAGTAGGGGAAATTCACAGTAATGGCTGAAAGTACGTTTTCTTTGTAAGAAAACTTCGGTCCTGTGACGTGAGTCGGACGGGTATTCGGCGGCGTCTAAGAAATACGTTTCCACGCCATGAACCAAGATAATTTACAGTATTTAACAGTCGTTACAGTGAGAATTAGTACAAAGGTTAATATATAGGGAATGGGATATATATAGTTCAACTACGCAGCGCTATTGTTTCTATACAACACATCGCAATACTGACGCGGGATACAGTGACGCTGAACACAACAACCGCGCGGACGACAACTTTAAGCTGGCGAGCAAAGTAATCTAAGGACAACAGTAAACTTTCATCTACCAAATTCAAGGTGTCTTCTTAATTTAACCCACAACTAATCAGGAGGTACCCACTCCCTGAAGCTCATATGAGAGTACTCATCCAAGAGCTATATAACAAGTCACTTCGAACCGGTTCCAATCTCCCTATCCTTAATCTCCGCACGCCACCAATCCTTCATTGTGAGACGTTGGGCACAAGGGAGAGATCCACGTGGTTCGCTACGGGCCGGACCGCCTTAATTCTCTTATCAGGTTTATGTATTTCTTTTTGTTTTATTTTCTTCCATTATAGTATTGTGAATTTAGGACATTATGCCCTTTTTATCACCTAATGAGAGAGCAATATGCGTAAACCAACAAATGGGACCATATCTTGTTTTCCTTCTTCTATAACATTTTATGTCAGTGTTTGATAGTATCATTCCTTGCCATACTTGAAGACCTTCCTATTATGTATTTAGGAGTACACCTATTGCTTAATCACCAAAATATTCGTCAGGTATTAAGGAGGGATAAAACAAATACGATGAATACCTTGTCTGTGCCAGTTGTATAGGTTATTTAGCCACTTTTAGTGCACTATATAGCATGTCATTATCAGATTCACAAAATATATTGGACAATGTTTCTCACCCTACATTTCAGGTATGAAACCTTCAGATTTCCTTCCAAATCTATCAATCGCTAAGTGGAAACATAAGGTGGAACATGCGAAAGTGTAAGTACTTGTGCAGCACAAGAATTCCTACCAACAAGATATATATTACTATATACGCTTGTTTCATGCTGGTGTAACGTTGTATCAAATGATGGAAAATTTTTGAATAGAGCGTGGAAAAGAAACAATTTGGAACATCGCCAAATTTGAAATATTTTGATGAACATACAGTGGAAGATATACCTGTGTAATTTATTAATTAATAGCCCCCGTAACATGCACAGGCGATGTAGGTGGTGTTGACAAAATGGTTAGTACAGTGGAAGCCTTGTAATTAAACTTCAAATCGGGAGATGTCAGGTTCAAAACGTATATCTCAGATCTGATCAACTGAACTGGTTACATATATCTGCATACCCATGCGAAACTTGTTACAAAAGTTATAGAATCGTCATGCAGTAGATGCGGGCCTATGTTATAGTTTGTGAAATGAAATATCTGTAAATCCGTTGAGGGCAAACGCCTCCTACTGAGGAGGGAGTAGCAAATAAGAAGCTCATTATGGTTGCAAATTCTATGAGCATGTGCAGTTGCTGCGCTCAGGTAACGGCGTACTTTTCGTGCGCTTAGCACTGCCACTGTTTACTTAACACATCTAACACGTACACCATTGTTGTGCATATTTAGCTATGATATACACACACTTTTAGTTTTTAGCCCCTGGGTTGGCACTTTCTTCAGTGTACTTCATGTAACTCTGTTCTTAGCTTGTATTCACCTCTATGTTCCTTCTATCCTTTTGAAGGTGTCTGTCCATCTCTTCTTTAACGTCCCTGCAGTTTGTAATCCTATTTTGGAGTCCTACATTGTCATTCTTTGCGTCCAGCGGAAGTGTTGCCTTATGGAGACGTGCTCTCCCCATCATCATTTCAGTTGTTGCGCCCGTGAAGCCAAGTCAGTCATATCAGTCTTCCTCCTGACTTCCTCGCTCCTTGTCAGATCTAGTATCTTCCGCTCCTTTTTGCGCTGACTTATTTGTAGCATGGTACACTTTTTTATTTTTAAGGATCAAGTTTGCCATACAAAAACTTAATACAGAAACTACGTACTTAGGTTTTGTGCATGGCTGTGTTTCATTTTGCACCATTCAGCAAGCAGGAGAGTCAAGTTGTATACCCTGTTGTTCAGTAAAGTGGTGTTACTGCTTCATACATTTATACCGGAATTACTCGACCTTCCAACGTGTTTTGGAACAGTGTTCATTACGTTAACGGTTAGCATTAAAGTAAAAGGAAGAAAGCGATAACAGAAGTAATGAGAGCAATAGGAAAGCACTAGCATTTCCCGCGAAGAGCTGTTTAGCTATAAACATGGGTAGATAAGATGATGCTTAAAACCAAACCCATTTAAAAGAACCATTTGAAGCCGCGCCTCAGCATATCCAAAGCAGTATCTTCGATACTTGGTGATGTGCTATTTTATTCAAGTATCCATGTATGAATGTGAGAGATTTACAGAACTGAGAGAAAAACAATAAAGGAAGTTTCTGTTACCTCCGCCACTTTTTCGCAGAAATTCCCCAAACTTTCTTGAAATTAAAGAAGAACAACTGTAAGAAATGCTCTTCAAGACTACACCTCCTGTCATTCTTAAATAACTGGTTAATGAGTAATAAATTTGTCTTTCATATGGCAGAATCTTTTACTTGGTTCAGTAATATTTTATTAAACGTTCGATTGGACCGTTGATTGAATATTGGATCAAGAGGTATATTACAATAAATATGGACGCCAAATAAATCATTTTAATAAGTCATTTGGGATAGAAATATTTTTCAGTGCAAGGATGCTATTAAGCCAATATTTGTTTCATAAAACCTCAAATGTTCTGTAAAATGAAATGTGTAGTGTTTAACGCCCGCTTATACTACATACGGCACCGCAGGCAATGACACTGATGATACATGAGATGAAGATGGGGTACCGGTGGAATGAGATGGCGGGGGAAACCGGAGGTCCCGGAGAAAACCCGTCCCAGCACCGTGTTGTCCATCACAAATCTCACTTTGCGGTCGCCTGGGATCGAACCCGGGCCGCCTTGGTGAGAGCCAAGCGGTCTAACCACTGAGCTACGGCGCGGCCTCAAGTGACCTTCAAGGTAGAATTTTTGCAATGAGAGCTTGTTAAACAGCACAATTCCTCATAAGAAGGTTATTGCTCGAAAACGCATTCAGAAAACATGTTCCATTAGTGCCCATGTTCTTAATTTGCTTTTGTAAAATAAGTGCAATTTGTCCATATTCATATATTTAAAAAATGGTATAATTTATACGTATCTGGCACACTTTTATTCCAAGTGAAACAACCTTCTAGCATTGTAAAATACCCAAATGTAAAGCCACATATCCAAACCGGAAGTTACTTAAAAATAAATTATTGTTATTATTATCATTATTCTCATTATCATTATCATTGTTATTATCATTATTATCATCATTATTATCCTTATTCTTATTCTCCTTATTATTTCATGATGTTACATGACACTTTATACGTAATAAGAGGTATAAAAGATAACTGCTCTGTTAATAAAGTTAAACCAATTTTAATTCAGCAGTTAGCCTCTAACGTCTAAAAAGACATTTTAAAAACGCTTTCGTTTAAAGAAGAACAGGTTTCCAAATCTGTGCCTGGGGCGGACATGAATTCGCATTTCGGTTAGGCTGACTTATAGAGATTGGCTCCCTCTCTCTTGCTCTCTCCCACTCCCAGGTTCTCCCATTCCCCGAATGTGAAATTCTAGGAAGTGCAGAACCATTTGAGTATCGTTTCAAGCATTTCATTAATTCATCAGGCAATGTAACTTACCAAATTTGACCAACGTAAATTAGTTATCAAGAAATATTACATCCCAGTGGCTAATTTGTCTTTGACGAATTAAGATGGCATCCCAGATAAAATGAGTAGTAAGATGATCACTAGCAATTGTATTGGAAAATTGAAGTGCTTACCAATATTAATTTTGGCAAATATAATCTGGTCATTGCTTAAACTGATAATTCCCTATGGTTTTACCTTCTAAACCATAAATACAAAGATGCAGTAACAGAGCTGTTTGCATACTAATGCACTACTTTTGCTTTCATTTTAATATCCACTTTGCACTAGGTGTTTCCTATTGACCTATAGTGATTAGAAATAGAGGTATTTTCGATATTGACCATTCAAACTCAAAAAGCATCAGTACGCAGTGACTTCATTAAATTGTTGATTAATAAGTTCACATTTAAATAATATCAATAGAGCCCGGATTTCTAAGCGATATGCATATAAGTGCTCTTTTTTGCTGAAATATGGGGATTGATTGACTTATCTTATGCTTTTATTTTAAAGCAGCCTCTTTTATCCCATTCATGTAAATTGAAAGGTAAATTTTCAGTCGCAACCATCATTTTACCGATTCTTAGGTGCAGTCAGCTTTGCCAGAGTATAGGAATATGTTCCTAATATTGATATCCAAGATACGATAACATAACAGTACATCCATAAACGTTTTCGGAAATTACCTGCTATTTTAACACATTTGGTAGTTCAAGATAAAACCTTGGAACATTCACTTTCTTTGATAGATGATATTTCGGTAACGTTATGTTCAAAGACTTGCCGGCCCTCGTAGCCATGGTCATTAGAGCGTATGCTCTAGCGTTCCACCGCGTAGAGGGTCGCGGGTTCGAGTTCCCCCTTGGGCATGGGTGTTTATGTGTATAGTTAATATGTGTGAAACCACATAAAACAAATAGGAAAATAATTGTAAACAAAAGTGAACGTGTGTGTATTGTTAAAACTACCTTTCAGAAATTCAGTAGGGTACTGATGAAAAGCCCTGCTTACGAAACACCGTTTAAACTTTCTAAAAAGCTTTCAGAAACTTTCGTAGTACAAAAACGTATACCAAAGAGGAATTCACAGAAAAAGAACTACGATGTTTTTAAATGTTCCAATTATGTAATGCCACGTTAGGAGATCCTTTACACTCTACAAAAATGCTTCAATTACAAACGCAGGAGCTTAAAAATAAAAATAAAGCAAAACATAAGATAATCTTCTTCATGTAATGTAACAAGCTTAATTAAGGTAAGAAGTCTACGAAACAACATGTTTGTGATTAAATTGTTATTTCTTATTTGCTCCTTCTTGGTGCCATATTTCCTCTTTTTTTTTCATTTTTGTGCCTATATGCTTGCTTATTTCACCATTTGATTATGCTTTCAAATCTGGCCTCTAAATATCAATTAACATATAAATTACTTTCACGAAAACATAATAAACCTGCTTATTATTCCACCTCTGGAAGCACTGGTTAATTCTGTGTTACACATTCAATTGTTTGGTCACTTAGTAGATATATCCTGACAGTTGAGACAACGTGATTTACTTAAACGGCTCAAACATTTGTACAATCTGCTTCGTTTTGTTCAAACAAGAGGCAAAATATGTCACATTCACACTACACACTCCGAATCTGCACAATCTCGCGAAATCTCTATATCTACCTATAATGAAAAAGAAGGGTTTGAAGTTCAGCGTCAAAGTAATTTTAAAGACACCGGTTTCAATAGCCTAACACACCTAAGCTTACGTACTGCTAAGTATAATTGTTATTCAAAATATTAAATGTTATTTTCAGTAAAATTATCACAGTTGCTTGTTTGCTTTAATCATTTTTCTATTAATTTAAATTTTAAAGCGATAGACTATAAAATAATAGATTTATTAGGGGAGATATAGAGTTGAGTAGTAAAAACTGATATTGATAGAACATATAGTAATGAACAATGCAAAGTTACGGGTTGAATATTTACAAAATGGTATTTAGTAGTTGGGTGTTGACATTAGAAGGATCGGATTTTGAGAGATTTAGAACATGACGTTTAAGCACATTATAAAATTCATTCATTCATTCATTCATTTGTTTATTTGTTTAGCGTTTATGTATTTATGCATTCGGTCGGTCGATCGGTCGTCCATAGGTCCGTCGGTCAGGTTAACCATCTGTAATCTAATAGATCACATCGAACGATGTATAAAAATTGGGTGTAATAACTTTGAAATGAGCTCGGTTTACACAGAGCTTAAAGGTATCCGACATTCGTCTTCCTAGGATAAAAGAAACTCCGAGAAAAAGATAATCCTATCCGAATAACTCGCTCTGATGGAGATTAGACCCTCAGAACCTTAAATGTGTGACGGAGATGGGCTTCAAAAATGTAGGTAATAGAGTGTCTGGCCTACAGTAGCGTATCATTTCAAATGAACTGCTCATCTCTTAGGTACACGTTTCTTTGATGTTGCTTGATTGTTTGTGCGTAACAGGCAACATTTTGAGCCTAGTCGCGTCCGGAATTTCGTCGAATACGTTCCGTGCAATGAACTTTGAAAAGGTAGGTACTGAAAACACCTCGGTAGTTACAGAGCTTAGAGCTAGAACTGGAAGCGACAACACTTCTTTAATCAAAATGTTGCACCAGTTCGATTGTATTTGTTTTTTAAATTTCTGGAACTATACTAGAGTACAGCAGTTCCTTATATGTGATGTTGTATAACCCATAATATATTGTCATACAGCACTTACAGACTTCATTCATAATTAAAAGGACGAGAAATTTCCGGAATCCTCTAAAGGACTACAAATAATGTTATAGTTAGTTTAAATCCTATTTAAAATCTTAATCATGAATTAGTTACTACTATAAATCTAAGTGAGAATTACTTGAATTATCGTAGGTTAGACTATAAATTGCCCTGCAGCGGTCAAGTGTTATCACAGTTGCTATGTTAGCAAACACGTGTAGCAGTGTTTCAGGCGTTAATGTGCAGCATTAAAGACTTGGTAGTTCTGGTTTGTTTTAAATGCTCCTAAACGATCACAGTCTTTTAAAGGTCAACAAGCAATTGTTCATCTAGTACTCATTTTTGCTAGCTGTTGTATTAATTTGATTACAGCAAAAATTGCTGCAATGCATTGAACCGTATATTCATTTTTGAACATATACAGATATACCATCATCAACTCTTTAAGGTCTAGGAGAATTGTTTTGTTCCGGTCTCATTTTCTTCCCATCATTTTATTGGTATTGCTTTTTTTTTTTTTAGTACCTGTGGATTTATATCTGTACGACTGTAACGCAACGTGAGAGTTATCCATTCTTTGAAATCGTCTTTTCAATTTTTCTCCGTTTATATTCATCTTTTCTTTTAACGAAAAGGGTCACGCCATAGCTCAGTGGTTAGACCGCTCGGCTGTCACCTGGGTTCGGCTTGAGGCGACCGCAAAGTAAGATTTAAAGTGGAAAACAGCGCTGGGGCGGGTTTTTTCCGGGATCTCCGGTTTCCCCCATCATCTCACTCCAATGGCACTCCATCTTCATTTCATATATCATCAATGTTATCGCCTGTGATGCCGCATGCAGTAAAAGCGGGCGCTGAACACTACACGTTTAATTTCATTTTAACGAAAATATATGTGATTCCTTTCTTAGTTCTTAATTTCTAACATTATTTTCCCTAGGGCACCCCTTTACTTTTGGAGATATTTCATTTATGCCGTTTGAATTTTGCTCCAATCTTTCTGATGAGCATATTCATATCTACTATCTAGATAGTAAAACTGGAAGAGCCATTGTTTTACAAAATTTTAGATTTGTGTCCTTTCGAGTTTTATACAAATATATTTAAGTAAAAATATACTACAACTATATCGAATGCATTCTGATATCTATGTATGTTTTACATATTTAAACTGCCCTCAACCATGACTTGTAATAATCCTTATAATTCACGATGACCTATGGGATAATAAATTACAGAAAGAGAAAAAACAGGATTTAATTATTAACTATATGCAAAATATTAAAATGTGTATTTCCTGGAATTGTAATAAGCTTTCTTAAAGAGATCACATGATGTGTGTAAATCGGTACAGTGTTTTCCTTTCATCAATAAACTAAGAAATAGTTTGTGCCATCAGGTAACCCATCTCTGATTCCATGTAGCCAGTGTGACTTGTGTCTACGAGTGACAAAGGATTCAAGGACACAGAAACTAATCAGTGAGCGATGCTATGTTGGATCAAAGGGTGATACGGATACTACCTATATAAGTTTCATACGCAAAGGAAAGTTTAACCAATACAACGTAATTCGGCCTTCCAGATCAAGTTGCATGTGTCGTTAAAGTGGAAAACGCTATGGTACTGATGTGTCCACTTTTATCACAATTTATGTGTTTTAACTATATTATACATATTTTGTTTCGAAATTGAAGTTAATGTTAGCGTTACTCTACGCTTGAGATAATACATTTTAATGCTACTCTTAGCCGTTACAACCATAACCTAGGGAGGTAATATTCCTTGATATTCTAGTAATTATAACACTCAAGAAGCAGAGAGCTCCCCTTTTTACGACCTCCAACGTAGAACATGTCCGACGATTAATGCATGCAGTTGTTGAAGAGGTGCACAAATGAGCCAAGGGTCCATAGAGATTAGTTGTTCCTGACATTCATCTTTCACGTTAAAGAAACAATCGTATCCAAGTAATCTGACCGAGATTTGAACGCCTGCACTCTTGAAGTTGAGAAAAATATTCTGTTCCAACACTTCAGAGGTGACATAAAAGGAGTGGCTAAAATTGTCAAAACTAGTATAAACAACTGCTATCGGTCACCTTTTATGCACGCAAGCACAAATATGTAGCAATTCAGTTTCTGAGAATATCATCCAGGAATCAGCGAGTTTGCGTATTTCTGCGCTGTTGAGCCTGGACCTGTTTGATTAATTTTTTGATTGTATAAACCCTTCAGTTTTATATATTATTATATCAAACATCGCAAGTGATATACTCACACGGTAGATTAAAAATAAAGGGTTTCAGTGTGTTTGGAATGGACATAACTGTGATGGCTAAAGTGTGATTAGTTCTAAACATGACCACTGAATGAGTAATTTTATCTTCATGTTAATCTATTATACCATTGGTCCCTTACTAATTTATCCGAGCATTTTTCAGTTACATACTCTACTAGTTATTCAGAAAGCATAATGACTCAAAATAATATGATTTCCTTTTACATTTGCTTCTTTCCTCAGGAACTATTTCTTCCGCTCTATCAATTTCTGTGGAATATAATTATTTGGTATTAAATAAGTCATATCTGAGGGTTGAACATTTTACCACTGTAACCATTAGTTTGGACAGCGGAACAGCTGAATTTAATGAGCTTAAAATTTGTATTGCAATTCATGTTGAAATCTAAGATGAAAGTCATAATGCTGGAAGCCAGTAGTTGTGTGCCCTTTGCAGTGTTCACCATGATTAGCGAAGCGTCAAGCATACGTTGTAGACAATGCTGCAGACAGAAAGTTCTGAGTGACGGCCCTAATTACAACCACTTGAACACGTGTGGCAAACTGCTAAATTGCAACTTGAGACATAAATGCAGGATTCAATGTGTAATTTTGTGAACAAAGCTTACTATTTTTTTAAGATTTGTTCATATCTGTCTACACACACACACACACACACACACACACACACACACACACACACACACACACACACACACAAAACTTATGTTAATATTTATGTGTACATGTCCCATAGAGTCTTGTACACCGTTGCAACGATTTTGATCAAACTTCTATAAATAATCTTTGTCATAATACAGAAGTTACTATTTAGCATAGAATTTTAAATGCCAGTCAATTTTATTTCATATATGGCCTACGAAATCTCACAAGACACTCTATATCTTGTTCTGTTATTATCGTAGTACTTTCAACATTGGCAGAATGTGAACAGCTACGTTTTCATGGCTTCACAAAATGAGAATACGCGGGCGGATTCATATGATATTCGAGGTAACGTACGAATATAATGGTACAGCCCGCAAGGGGTACAGGCCTGCCAACCTGATCACTCATCTCACGTCCACTTACTCAGGGCCAACGTCGGCGACCTCCGCAGTAATACGCGAGGCTTATACTGGGTTCTCGCGGTTCAAATCCCTTTCAGGTCCGTGATCATTAATTTAATTTGTCTTTCTCCCAAGTTTTCCTCAATACTCATTAATGGCAAATGCCGGGAAAATACTCTTAAACTTTGGCTTAGAGTATTTCCTTACAAAAATAACTACATATTATTTTTTGCATGTTCTGGCATCATTAGTGTCTAGAGCTCTGGGACCCTGTGCACTGGGCGATGGGGGGCGGGTTAAAGTGGTGGTAATTTAACCGTAACGGAGAAGTAATAGGTTTATCATCACTATACTTAGCTGTATTGCTAGCTCATGATAAAGAATATATATGTTCATCACTATCATAGCTCCTCACTTTCCACAACTTCACAAAGGTGCGTGAATTCGCACTCGGGACTTCAGCCTTCAGCTCCAAACCTTAGTACACGCCCTCCAATTAATATCTAAAAATCAAATTAAAAAGTGAATTTTTGTGACCAAGAAATGTTAACTGTTGATATATGCTTGTTAACGACATTGCCAATTGTTTGAATTTTATCCGTAACGTTGGTGTACCGGAATTTCCTCCTGAAGGAGTTGTTATACATATCAGTAAATCGATTATCGTTTTTAAGTACACTTGAAGATATCCATGTAGGCCGAGTTTGGACTGACAATTACTACAACGATATCAGCAACGATAATGTTCATGATTTGGTATGTTGCATTCTTATGGCTTCGTTTACTAGACCTTTCTGTTTGTAGACAGTATAAATATTAGAAATTAATTGTTCTTTCACACTAGCCTTGTGTAGGACGCACTATAAAACGGCAGATCCAGACTGAAAAATTCAATGCCAATAGCCGGGATTTGAACTACGGATCTTCTGATTGCCGTCCAGCCGCTCTAACCCTTGAGTTACTATGGCGAACTTGCCGACATGACATTAAACTCAACAACTGACTCGTGTTTCTCCAGGTAAACCACTAGGAGTTCTCATAACCACATGAGACAACTACCTTAATGGCGACTTACTTATACTGTAAGTACTTCAAGGAACGGCCTTTATAGTTTGGACCACTATTAGGTACAATTAATGAAAATTAATTGTTCTTTCACACTAGTCGTGTGTAGGACGCATTATGAAACGGTACAGACAGACTGAAAAATTCAGTGCCTTAGGCGAGATTTGAACCACGGATCTTCTGTTTGCCGTCCAGTCGCTCTAACCATTGAGCTACTATGGCGAACGTGCCGACATGGCATCAAATTCTCCAACTGTATGAATATTAATAATACTTGTACAGGACGTACTTGTAATTGAATTTTTGATAAATCCTCGTCAGTCTAATTTCTTTACTATAGAAAGAAAGCCATGGTATCCGTGAAGTTTGAAAATGTACTCGAGTAGAGCGTTGCTACCACCGTTTTTTCGGTTGAATTGAAATCGGGTGTTCTTGTAGGTGAAAGCAATTTAAGAGAAATTAACAATTTTTAACAAACCCTTTCATTCTTAGTAATGAATATTTTTGCCAAGTGGTTAGTAACCTTGTTGTAAAATATCTACATATAAGTATATTATTTTATATTGATATATGATATTATCTGCCATATATCTATGCACTAAATGATGTACGCTTCCTTAAATATGTACCTTTTGCATACAGAAAACTTCAGCGAAAGGTTTCATAACTCTATAGTTTAACATTTCAAGGAATTAGAAAGCCATGCGAAGTACATAATATAGTGACACGCTACTGTTGTAGAATACATTATTAGATAAAGTTTATATATTTATAATTATTTGTATGTCGTAAATTTAGAGCCAAGTCCCATGACATCCCAATTAACTATAAAAGTGATGAAGTTCACTTTACAGGCTAGTCATTGAAAACTAATTTCCTAAAACATGAGATTTTAATGAAAATATAATCTTTAGATATTTTTGAGTCAATGCGAAGAAATGACATTCTATACCTTGTACCATAGATTTGAGATTGAATAGAATTTTGAGAAGTTTGCCTACCTTTTTTTAAAGTATGAGCTGCAGTATAAAGTTTGGGTTTTATTGTTGCTGTGTATTTGTGTGGAAACATTCGTATTCCTAAAAATGGTTTTAGGGCCAGGTTAATGTTTGGATGCTCATAGAATATCGGAATGAAGCATATTACTTCTTTGAAGAGTTGTAACTACCATTTGCTACATATGGGATTTCCAGTAAGGTTATTATCCCTTTTGTATTTTGCAACGGTATAAGGTCGCTTAATACCAAGAAAAAAAATTAAAGTTGTGCTATACTGCTCGGCAGTATTCCAAGATGCACTAAATAAACGCTGGGTGCAATGTAAACTCTACCAGATACAATGAGGATTTGCACTCAGATTCATCAAGGGATATAGAACGATTTACACAGATGCTGCACTTCTTATCGCAGGCATTGAACCTTCATATGAGGCATGTTTTTCAAGTCAGTACCGTTTTGCGATTCCGCCGCCACAGCGCTACGGTCGGCGTTCCGCGCTTGCGCGCTGGTTACCTACATCTCTTGTCTACGCACTGACGCCATTACAGTCTGATTCTTCATGGTATACGTTGGTTACTCAGTGTTTAAGATGCCTCCGACAATCGTGAGTTCCACCGATTGTGAAGTACGGGCTGTTATACGATTTCTTAGTGTTAAAGGCGTAAAACCGATCGATTTTCATCGTGAGATCTGTGAAGTTTACGGACAAAACATTATGAGTGATGGAATGCTAAGGAAATGGGTGACAGCATTTAAAGATGGCCGCACAAATGTGCATGATGAAGAATGGATTGGGCGTCCTTCGGTCGTTACTGAAGATTTGGTGCAGAAAGTGGACGAAAAAGTGAGAGAAAACAGACGCTTTACAATGTCATCTTTGTGCGGCTATTTTCCGCAATATTCTCGTAGTGTTTTTTATTGCATTGTGACCGAGAACTTGAAGTACCGAAAATTGTATTCACGTTGGGTTCCGAAAATGTTGACGGATTTGCACAAAACCCAACGTTTAGGCAGTGCATTGACTTTCCTTGAGCGGTACCGCAATGAAGGTGAAGATTTTTTTAGACCAAATTGTTACTGGTGACGAAACATGGGTGGCCTACGTCACACCAGAATCGAAACAACAATCTAAGGAATGGCGACATTCATCATCACCCACAAAAGTGAAGTTTAAGCAAACAATTTCTGCCCGGAAAGTCATGTGCACAGATTTTTGGGACAGAAAAGGAGTATTGCTAGTTGAGTTTCTGCCTCGTAATGAGACAATCAATGCAGCGTTTTATTGTGGGACATTGAGCAATCTGCGCCGTGCAATCTAGAACAAAAGACGTGGCAAGTTGAGTAAAGGTATCGTTTTGCTGCATGACAATGCCCGTCCACATGTGGCTATAATTGGACCAAAGATCTCATCAAATCTTTTCAATGGGAAACTCTAGATCATCCTCCAAACAGCCTTGATCTGGCGCCCAGCGACTACCATTCGTTCCTGTACTTGAAGAAACATCTGGGCGGTCAGCGACTTCAAGTTCGATAACGGACTCAAAACAGTTGTGATATAGTGGTTAACACGTCAGGTGGCCGAATTTTATGAGGAGGGTATTCAAAAACTGGTGCCACGTTATGACAAGTGCCTCAATATTCACGGAAAGTATGCAGAAAAATAGATTAAAGTGGAGGCTTTTATGTAAAAATAAAATTATTGTGATATCTATGCACGTTCTTTTTTAATTCCAAACCGGTACTGACTTAAAAATCATGCCTGGAATTTATCGGCAATCTTCAGTGCAAAGATATATAACATAAAGGAAGGTTATTATGGTACCCTACAAGTTCCTGAATTCGTTTTCATCCGAGATCTCATTTCTTGGAAGCTGGACATGCTTTTGTATTTCACAACATTTTCAGCGAGAATAACTGCAAACACATGACTACAAAATCTATAAATATGGCTCGCGATATTCTGATCATCCAGAGAATCCAGCTTTTGTGGTGTTCGATAAAAACAATGTGGAGCTGCTTTATAGAGGATATAGACTTGCACCTAATTGCTCTATATTCCAGGTCAAACCTTTAGCACTGAATAAAGCAGTGGAGTGGTGCCGCAGTAATAACTATAGCGCATGTATACACAGTGATTCCGAGGCATCTGTCAGTTTTATCGGAGATAAATATACTACATATTCACTTGCTATCAAAATAAGGGACGATATTGTAACAAACACCAATAACATGTGTATTACATGGGGTAGAGGCCATAAGGGCTTGGATAAACAGTTTTAAAAGACAAATTACTCGAAATTTATTTTTTCCTACTGTTAATTGTTACTTAAACTGCAAGTACTTTTCACATAATTATATTTTGACCCTGTTTGCTGCCGGACATGGAATACTTAAAGCTTACTTTCGAAAATTCCATATAGACTCTCCTGATGGATACCTCTGTAAATGCGAAAGTGTTGATGAAACAGTTGAACACTCAATATTTAGATGCGATCTTCATTACAAAAGGAGATATAATCTTACTCAACATCTTTCATGTCGTAATACGTATCTTCAAACAACGTTGTTTAATGTATTTCTTAAACAATTTTGCACTTCAGGCTTTCAGCACTTCATTGGCCAAATTTTTAAAACGTTGTAATTATGTATTATCATATTCTGTTATTTTAATATTTGTATTTTGTGCTATTGTAACTAGAGCACTAACAGACCTTACTGGTAAAATAGGATCACCTATTTTGGATGACGATGATAATAATAATAATGATGATGGTGATGGTGATGATAATGATAACCTCCATTATATATTTATTAAAAGTCATGATATACCATACTATTCATTCTTCTTGCCAAGTTTTGAGAAGGCAAATTCCACTAACTGCTGAGTATTATGTAATTGTTAATTTTTAAATACTTTACTGCGAAGCTTGCTATCAAAACGGATGTTCCTGATATATAATGTTTTATATATGAATTCATTACAATTAGACGTACCTGTAACTTCTACTACTGTTGCATTTGCTATTATTCAGTACCAGTGCATAGTGTAAATGTGCTCTTTGATGTTTTATATACGTAGACGTATTTTAAAGGTATATGCCTTATTGAAAAAGTGTCACAACTATAACTAGAGGTGTATTGCCAATCGGTATCCATTAGGGATGAACGACCATACGACTTTACTGTCTTAAATATAAGGTAAATTTAGGGTTTTATTTTATTGTAAATTCTCAGGTGATACTTAAGCAAGCTCGATTCTGTATATAGAGTGTGATAATTACACTGGGGAACCAAAAAAAGAAATCTTAATGTTTCGAGCACTTCATGAGGCAATTTCTACTACTTTTGGATTGAGAAAAACAAATATAACAATTTAAAAATTGTATTAGCTCTAGTTTCTATGATATACACAAGGTGGGAGTATCACATACTAACGGATTGAGAGAAAAGGATACATTTTAATCACATACAGGTTAACAACAATGAAAGTGTATTTCATTTTTTAACTGGTAATTACATGCTAAGAGTTCTAAACTGCTGGAAAAATACTGCGCAGATAGTCGTGTCTGAAGAGAATCATGTGGTGGCCTATTGACTTCGTCGTCTTTTTAGCTTGCCTCTTGTGATGGAGTTCCGCAGAATCCCTATACAAAGACCAACAGTAATCCGCAAACATTACTTAATTCCAACGGCCCTGGTATGTTTGTTCCATAACAAAATTGTCTTGATGGATACTCTCCCCATGTTCATCACTAACAGCTCCAAAACTAGGAGGAAACAGTCTAGGCGGGAGTGGAGAAAATGTATCTTAAGGGACATGTTGCATCCAAGGTTACGGTATTTTTGCATGAGAACTGTCACCAAATGCTTGTAGTTGTCATCTCTTTTGATGCCTAAACTCCATGAACAAAACTCTTGAAGACTTCCCAAGCTTCATTTTCTTTCCCTTCCAAATTTTGAACAACTGCAGGATTCTTTACAAGTTCTCTTATTTGTGGTCCGACAAAAATACCTTCCCTACCTTTTACATCACTTAATTTTCAAAATTTCTCTCTGATGTGTTTTGTTATTTGACAGGTGTGCCAACTCCCAAAAAGAGTTACCCCAAATTTAAAATCTTCACTCTAAAAATGAAATGTTACTTTATCTTCAAAACAAGAGCTAATCTATCATTTTTATGGTGAGTTTTGAATTCAGAATATGTAAATACATGTAAATTCACTATTTTAAAGCCCGAAACATTTTCATTGTTGCCCATTGTTATTTGAAACACAGGTAGAATGTAGTCATTTGTGACCATCTCTATATACAATTTTTCTATAAAACAGTTTAAGAACTTCAATTTAAAAAATCAGTTATACCATTATAGCCTGTGTTTCTGAGTCCATTGTTTCTACCTGTCTAAATCTTTTCCAGGCCTGCATGGTGACGTACACTATGAGACTGAATTTTTAGACATTCTACTCCATTGTAAACTTCAAAACGAGTAAATGGTGTAGCGGTTGATGTTCATCTTCGAGTATATTAAATACCAAATATCGGCAATTTGCTTAAAATAAGTCTGGATTGAAAATTATATTTTATTACAGATAAAATAATAATCCAATTAAGCTAAATTAACTACCCGTATGCAGTAGTATTTTCACCGAAGGACCTACCATGTGTAGTGTTACATATAGCTACATTATATATTGACCATACCAGATTTCACATGTTATTCCTTCTATATTTATATGCCTCCAGAATCGATGAATCTTAAAATTATGCTTAATAGGCATTCACGTTTAATCCAGCCTTCTGTTCGTCAATCAGAATGATAACTATATTTAGTAAGATTATTTCCCTATGTCTTCTGACCATCAATTAATCAACAGCTTTCGTTACACAGTGCTACAATGTACATCTCAAAGACGGGGATGATTGACATCATGAGATTTAATGACATCGCTACATACCAGGTTACCAAGTATTTCTGCATTTCAGCACATAAATGTACTTTATGTAGATGTAAATAATGACAGTACAATATATTTTCTAAATGAAGATATCTATACTCTACCTAGCACAGATAAACAGTTTCCTCAAAGTTAAAGAAACATCATAGACTGCAAGGCTCTCCAATAATGGCATTTGCTTCATGTTTAATGAAAATTACTAAGTCAACACAGTACAGCTGTTCATAAAACTACAAATATGGGAAGTTCAGCAACGATGCGCAAAATTCCAACTCTCAATACAACGGTATCTCATCACAGCGGGACAGATATTTTTAATGCTGCAAATGGAGTATTCAATGCTGCAGCGTATTGGTTGATCCTTTTTCTGTTCACAAATATTCAATAGACTCACTCTGAAGTTTGAATTGGCACTCATTAATTTAAAATTTTTAAAAACAAATGCGTTTAGAAAAGAAAGCGCAATTTAGTTCTTTCCCGTTTGATATTGAATGTCGATGGATATTGCCAGATATTAAACTATTATTTAGTCTTTCTGCTTCGGCATATCACAGAGGATATATATACACTCCAATTTTCTGGGCGGTGGCACTGTAAAAGCTGTTTAAAATGTTTCCAAGAAGTAATACCGACAGTTAAAGTTAATTCACTAAACCTTCATTTAATACGACCTTTTAAATGCTGAACTTGAGGTTTCGTTACTTATATACGCTACATTATTTGTATCATATATACTTTGGACGTAACACTGCTATGTAAAAGTCAGCCCCACGACTGCTCAATTTTACGATTACCCATGGTTTTGAAGCCAGGTCCAATCAGGAAAACTTTTGCCGTTTAAGTTTAATACATATTTATAATTAATTTCTAATATTACTTTATAAATCATTTCTTCAGTACATCAATAACATAACAAAACCAATTATTCTTCACCTTTCCCTTTAATCAAATTAACACCGGGCCCTTTAAATTAACGCAAGTTAAAATTAAAACAAATTTCCAAAAATTCGTCTCAAAGAGAAAGCAACTTGCTGATTCTCAAGTACACATATTTTTAAAGTCACCAATCTACTGAGTTGAAAATCTAACTGTGGTGAAGAAGCAGTTTCAGTGGCACTCACTGGACTTCCGTAAAAGTTATTTTTAACTGCTTTTTAATTTTATGCATAACCTTAAACATGTACATTTAAACTCACCTACTTACATATTTTGGCTATTAATTTGTATACATAGTCAATATATACTGAATATGAAGGATAGTCTCTGTTACACCATATCTCTAAGAATTTTTATCGCTAGTTTTAATGCACTCAATTTTTTATCCCAATGCGGTGCTGTTGAATTCCTTACCGCAATATTTAAGCAATCTGAATTTCTATTTTAAAAATTCTTCCTCATATTTCAACAAAGTAAGACACGTTATGACACTTTCCGAACACAACAAGAATCCCTATCTACAGATATTTAATTGAAAACATGCCATTTGTTTGATATCCTTACGTCATACATACCACCTTATTTTTGTCTGCTCGTGAACATGCTTACTGGACTAATTTTACTTTATTTTCTATGGATTTGGACAGTTTTGCCCTTAGATACATCATATTATTTGGGTGCTTTCAGCAACATACCATTTAGCTTCAGAGACCTTTTGGCGCTAATTTGGAGTTATGCAAACAGATTTCTCTCCGT
>CM060952.1:64410539-64475539 GCA_030765055.1 Mantis religiosa | reverse complement strand
TGTATGTATGTATGTATGTATGTATGTATGTATGTATGTATGTATGTATGTATGTATGTATGTATGTATGTATGTATGTATGTATGTATGTATGTATGTATGTATGTATGTATGTATGTATGTATGTATGTATGTATGTATGTATGTATGTATGTATGTATGTATGTATTTTTTTTTTTTTATTTTATTGAACTTTAACAGCATGCCCCGTTACGGAGTAACATTACATGCATTTAATTACATAGATACATTATAAATAGTAATCACATTTTGATATTATTTTACAATAGTTTTTTAAATATTAGAATTTAAATGTTCAATTCACGTATTGTTTTAAAATAAAAATTGTTTACAAGTCAATTGAATTAACATATATACAAAAAGCTTTCAAATGTTTATTTATAAGGTTTTGGTTTGACACTGGCCAATTTCCTCCATTCTTGTGTACTTCTTCAATCAACTTGTCCCTCTGATGTTTTGTGTCTCTACATTCATAAATGAGGTGGTTTGCGGTCTGCTGTGGGCTATTGCAGGTGCATTGGGGATCATCTATGATATGAAATCTATACAAGTAAGCTTTAGTTTTTCCATGTCCTGATACCATTGCAGTGAATGTCGCTGTTAATGGTAGTTTTGTCTTAAGACGATCCTTTATCAAAGGGAAGAATGATTTGGTAAGGGCTCCTTTACTTGTACTGCTCCATCTCTGTTGCCACTGTAGATGTCCTGCCCTCTCTATTTCAGTTTTCAAAGAAGATTTTGGTACCTTGTTGTAAATAGTCTTTATTTCGATGTCTTCAGCAGCTGATTTTGCTAATATGTCTGCTAGCACGTTACCAGTAACTCCTGCATGTGCTTTCACCCAACTAAAGTGTATTGTCCACTGATTTCTTTCTAAAGTTCCTAGTCTATTAAGTGTCTCCTCAGGAATATAATTGTGTTTATTGTTGTTTTGTAAGGTGGATAGTGCCACCTGACTATCTGTAAATATGGCTACAGTCTTCTCTTTGTTCAGCGTATTTGCCATGTTTTGTAGCTCTTCAAGTGCTTTCAAAACAGCCAGTTGTTCGGCCTGATTGTTTGAACACCTTCCATCCAGCCTGAATTGCAGTTGTCGAATTACAGTATTGTGCTTGTACAGAACTACAGCAGCCCCGACTTTTTCATCTGATTTACTCCCATCCGTAAAAATTTGAAAGACGTATGCCCCATCATCCTCAACTGCTTTTATATGAGGTCGTTCTGCTGGATGGTTCCAGACGCTTGGTGGTAGGGGTGCATCATAGTCACGTTCACTGTGTATATCATTATACAGTTTTATTTTGCCTTGTATTGTTATACCAATTGGCTGGATGCCGGCAATAACACAAGATGCATCATAAGAAATTGTCCTATATGCCTTCGTCATTTTTATATTGAACAATCTCTGAATCCTCTCGAATTTTTTAATGTTCTTCTGCTTTTCTAGGGCAAATCCCCACACAGGAGCACCATAAGTTAAAATAGGTTCTATTGCGCCTTTATAAATAGTTTCTAGCGCCTTATTTCCCAGTCCCCAAGTGAGTTTTGCGCACTTGGAAAGATTATGCAGAAGTCGTAGTGCTTTGTCATGTACTTGATCTATGTGGTGATCAAAGCTAAACTTCCTATCAATGTATATACCAAGATATTTAATAACATCCACTTGTTCCAGAGTTTTATTGTTCAGATATATGCTGATTGCTTCATTATGATTAGTTTTCTTCTTTGATATTACCAAAACTTTTGATTTTGAGTCGTTAAACTGGATTTTATTTTCTTTAGCCCATAACTCAATTTTCTTTATGTCCTGATTTGAAAAATTTTCAGCATCTAATATACTTTTTCCTTTTGTCATGACAAGTAAATCATCAGCAAATGCTATTACCTCTGTCCGCGTTGTAAATTCCAATTTTAGCAAAGAGTTATATAGTATATTCCAAAGTCCAGGCCCACAACAAGATCCTTGCGGACAGCCTCGCTGGACCTGTACTTCAGTCCTGAATTCATTCGTAGAGAGAGTTGCTTTCCTATTTTTAAAATAATCCTTTGTAAGTTGGTACAAATTTCTTGGGCACTTCATCTCTCTTAAGTTATTTAAGACACTAGGCCACCAACATGCATCAAAAGCTCCTTTCACGTCCAAACTCACCAAAACAAAATAACCAAAAGATTTTAGCTCATCTTCAATGAATACCTTCAGCGCCATTGCTGCATCTGTCGTGCTTTTCTGAGCTTTAAATCCAAATTGTCTTGTACTGTAAAGGTTTCTCGTGTTAATATGATATTCAATCCTATTTATCATTAACTTTTCTAAAACTTTACCGCATATGTTCAACAAGCTGATTGGTCGATATTTTGTTATCGTTACACTATCTTCTTTGCCTGGCTTTACTATAGGAACTATAGATGAACGCTTCCATCTTTCTGGAAAAATTCCTTCCATAAGACATTGATTATATATTGCTGTAAAGAAATATGGGAACATTTTAAAAGCATTTAACAGAATATCACTAGATATTCCATCTTCTCCCGGTGACTTTTTTGGATTGAAATTTTTTAATACAACCCAAATTTCATTAGGTGTAAATTCCTTGTCATCTGGGGTACTAATTACTTCCTCTGCAAGCCTCCTTAGGTCTTTTTGTCGTTCAGTATCATCTTGTACCCTATCCTCCGGAATGAAGTTCTCCAGCATATACTTTAATGTGCTTATGTATGTATGTATGTATGTATGTATGTATGTATGTATGTATGTATGTATGTATGTATGTATGTATGTATGTATGTATGTATGTATGTATGTATGTATGTATGTATGTATGTATGTATGTATGTATGTATTTATTTATTTATTTATTTATTTATTTATTTATTTATTTATTTATTTATTTATTTATTTATTTATTTATTTATTTATTTATTTATTTATTTATTTATTTATTTATTTATTTATTTATTTATTTATTTATTTATTTATTTATTTATTTATTTATTTATTTATTTATTTATTTATTTATTTATTTATTTATTTATTTATTTATTTATTTATTTATTTATTTATTTATTTATTTATTTATTTATTTATTTATTTATTTATTTATTTATTTATTTATTTATTTATTTATTTATTTATTTATTTATTTATTTATTTATTTATTTATTTATTTATTTATTTATTTATTTATTTATTTATTTATTTATTTATTTATTTATTTATTTATTTATTTATTTATTTATTTATTTATTTATTTATTTATTTATTTATTTATTTATTTATTTATTTATTTATTTATTTATTTATTTATTTATTTATTTATTTATTTATTTATTTATTTATTTATTTATTTATTTATTTATTTATTTATTTATTTATTTATTTATTTATTTATTTATTTATTTATTTATTTATTTATTTATTTATTTATTTATTTATTTATTTATTTATTTATTTATTTATTTATTTATTTATTTATTTATTTATTTATTTATTTATTTATTTATTTATTTATTTATTTATTTATTTATTTATTTATTTATTTATTTATTTATTTATTTATTTATTTATTTATTTATTTATTTATTTATTTATTTATTTATTTATTTATTTATTTATTTATTTATTTATTTATTTATTTATTTATTTATTTATTTATTTATTTATTTATTTATTTATTTATTTATTTATTTATTTATTTATTTATTTATTTATTTATTTATTTATTTATTTATTTATTTATTTATTTATTTATTTATTTATTTATTTATTTATTTATTTATTTATTTATTTATTTATTTATTTATTTATTTATTTATTTATTTATTTATTTATTTATTTATTTATTTATTTATTTATTTATTTATTTATTTATTTATTTATTTATTTATTTATTTATTTATTTATTTATTTATTTATTTATTTATTTATTTATTTATTTATTTATTTATTTATTTATTTATTTATTTATTTATTTATTTATTTATTTATTTATTTATTTATTTATTTATTTATTTATTTATTTATTTATTTATTTATTTATTTATTTATTTATTTATTTATTTATTTATTGTTCTCTGAAAAGGTTCCCAGAGCCATAGCTCATGCTAGGGAACAGTACAAAAATACATAAAATAATGGCAAACAGCCCTTAACAATACTTATATTACATTTTAATAGTAGGAATAAATTACCGTACAAGAATAACTTATATGAAACATACAAAGATACAGAAATTCACTATAACTCAAGAAATAATAGTAACAAAGAACTTAACAGAAAAATAGGAGCTACATATTCTATGGGACATTAATCCATATTAAGTTTTAAACAGTTCAGCTTTCAAACCAGCTATAAATGTGTAACACTTTATCAGCTATCAATATATGCCTTCAGTAAATTTTAAGCAACTTTCCTTTTAAAACCTTTTATTTTCCTGCAGCCTTTCAGTTCCAGTGGCAGCGCATTATA
This sequence comes from Mantis religiosa, assembly GCA_030765055.1. Lineage (NCBI taxonomy): Eukaryota > Metazoa > Arthropoda > Insecta > Mantodea > Mantidae > Mantis > Mantis religiosa. Next base: position 64,471,053 of record CM060952.1, on the reverse strand, counting down.
TAAGTTGATAACGTGTGAGGTTAAGCTGTTCAGGCCATAAGTAGAAGTGTTCACTGTTGGTTTTGTTAAGTTTCCTTTATTTCTTGTATTATATATATGTGTGTGTGTGTGTGTGTGCGTGTGCGTGTGCGTGTGCGTGCGCGTGCGCGTGTGCGTGGGCGTGGGCGTGTGCGTGTGCGTGGGCGTGTGCGGGTGTGTGGGCGTGTGGGCGTGTGGGCGTGTGCGCGTGTGCGCGTGCGTGCGTGCGTGCGTGTGTGTGTGTGTATGTGTGTGTGTGTGTGTGTGTGTGTGTGTGTGTGTGTGAGGAGCTTTCAAATGTTAGATTGGACTTTAGAAGATTATTTTTATTTTGTGGAGATATATTATCAAGGACAACTCTATGTTTACTTGTAATGGTAAAATGTTAGTTACATGGTAGAGTGTTTTTGTGTTTGTTCTAAAGGGTAGATTGTAGATTATTTTCAAGGCACGATTTTGAAGTACTTCGAGGTCATGAATTAAATATTTAACAGAGTTACCCCATAAGATGTTTAAGTAATCCAAATGAGATTGAATTAAAACATGGTAGATACTTCGTAAATGATTTACACTGAATCCTTTGAACTTCAACCTGTGAATTACAGCTAACACAGGAAGAATCTTATTTTTTACATGCATGATATGGTCCTTCCATGTGAGCATACTGTCTAGAATCAAACCTAGATATGTGATTTTTGTTACTCTTTCAATCACTGCGTTATCAACATGTATCTTGTTATTTACTTCTGGTACGTATGATTTGGTGCAACTTTTCAGAATCGAACCGATAGCTTACTATATATGAATTGGATACCAAACAATAGCGTACAAGCTTGTCGTGTTATGTAAATCAGCCACTGGCAAAGATAAGATCCGTGGCTATGGCAATAGATATTTCAGTTCTGATTGTAGCCTGGCCGCGCCGTGGCGGAGAGGTTAGATGGCTTGGCTCTCACCGAGGTGGTCTAAATTCGATCCTAGTCGACCGCAAAGTAAGACTTGTTGTGGACAACTTGGCGCTAGGGTGGCCTTTCTCTGGGACCTACTATTTTCCCGGCCATCTCATTCCACCGGTGTTCCATCTTCACCTCATATCATCAGCGTCACCGGCTATGGTGCTGTATACAGTTAGTAAAAGCGGGCGTTAAATACTATACATTTTACATTATGCTTGTAGCCTTCTTATGGTTCCATACTATAATTCTTTCTATTTAAGGGTCCAAAAGGCCATGGTGTGGAAAACAATTTGCATAATTTGACTCTGTTATGGTGAAATAAATTACTTTACTTTTCGGAAGTATGGCCCTTTCTATTTTCGTTGATGTAATACTTTCAAAGCTGTTTACCTTTTCTATTGTTTACAGTTTGTACTTTTTTCTTTACACAAACATGTTTCAAAATTAGCCTATTCGTTGTCCTTATCTCATCATACAAAATAATCTGTAATGTTGTAGCACCTGAGTTTGAGACGCCCGAGAATAATATCAATATTTAACGAGCTTAATAATCGCGATTCTGACATATTAAATTCTAATAAAAATTTCTTTAAACATGAAGCCTGTTTCATCTTCGAGACCAATTAAGTTTTTCATCTCTAAAGTATAATATTTTCTGTATCCCAACCAATAACAATTCTTTACATTTTCTATCTTATATTTCTATACTATTTCTATGCGCCCCAATTTCTCTCTGCACAAATATTTTCACATTAATGCCTCAACTCAAAGAGAAATTTAAACATCTTATTTCGTTTAGCTTCGTCCTCCGTGGTCTCGGAAGGTATCCGAGACTCCCGTTGCTGGGTTCGCAAGTTTCTATATCTTATATTACTTGGTATATTGAACCGAAAAGCACGACGCCCACTTCTGTGCATTCCGTTCATGGGAGGGAAGATTGATTATTAGTGGAACCTCTATAGCATTTATGGTTCTCAGCAACCCAGTCTACAGGGTGATTCAGAAATATAGACACAGCTTCAAATTGCTGTATTAACTGTGTTATATTTGAATTCCGTCAGGTACCTATATTTGAAAGAGGATGTTGTTAAGTTTTTAATACTACCGTTAGAGTGCTCAAACTATGGAAGGTCGCATGGGGATTAACATTTGGGCATTTTAATTCTGGCCAGCGAGGTCCCTTGCTCTCACACCATGAAAATTTTTCCTTGTGGGGATTTATAAAAGAATCTGTTTACATACACCCTCTTCTCCAGATTTAAGTGACCTGGGAAACCGTATTACAGCAGCGGTGAACTCAGTGACGCAAGATATTCCTATTGAGTATGGGATGAATTGGGCTACCGTCTAGATGTTATCCGTGCAGCTGGGGAATGGCGAATTAAACATCTGTAAACTTCCATGTAATTACCCCATTTAATTTACAGAATACATATACAATGTGTAATGCAGGAAATACAGTAGTTTGGTGTTTCCGTCTTTTTGAATAAGCGTGCATATTGGGTCGGAAGGACCACTTAAATTTTCACATAGGTATATTTATTAAGTTTGCGGACTTGTGAACCTGCAAATCCACGAACCAGAGGACTCCCGAGAGCACTAAGCAGTCTGGAAGTGAAGTCTGCTGGTTTCACGTTCTGCTTTTCCGGTCACAAACACCATGGAGTGGTAAATATGATCAGAGCGTTAAAGTAGCCGTCAGTGATATTGGTTATGAAAAACATACTTCGAACTGGAAAGTAGTAACTCATGGAGTACCCCAAGGTTCCATGTTAGGGCCTTTATTATTTCTGATCTATATAAATGACCTCTCACTTTATATAAAGGACATTGCTAGTACAGTTCTTTTCGTCGATGAAACAAGTGTCCTGGTGACCAGTACAAATTTAAACGAGTGTATAATTAAAATGAATTATGTTTTGAACTGTGTCATGCTGGTTTAAAGCAAACAAATTAATTGTAAATCTAGACAAAACAAAAGAATTCAAATTTATAACCTGTCGTACGTCACATACTCAAATAGAAATTGGGATTAATGATATGTTATTAGAAGAAATTGACAGCATAAAATTTCTGGGCCTTCAAGTGGACAGATATTTAGATTGGAAGGCTCACAAAAATTATACTTTACCTAAACTCAGCTCTGCCTGTTATGCTATACTAGTGGTGGTTAATGTGAGTTCTATTTACACACTTAAATTAGTATATTATGCATACTTTAACTCTATTATGTAATACGTAATATTATTTTGGGGCAACTCAGTAGAAAGTAAAAAAAAAGAAAAATTTCTTATTGAAAAGAAGATAATAAGAATCATTACTAACACGCACAACAGATGCTCCTGTAAACATATTTTTAGAATATTGAAGATATTATTACTTCCTTGCATGTATATATTCTCGATCCTAAAATTCTTTGTATGCAATCGTAGCTTTTTTGCAAACATAATGTAATTCGCAGAATAAACACTAGACAAAAATATAATATCCATTATCCCAGTGCTAAACTTTCTGGCTTCAGAAAGATGCCTATAATCGAACTATCAAAATATTTGGCGCAGTTCCTAATGTTCTTAAAGAAAAAAATTGATAATTTCGGTGCTTTTAAAATGCTGTTAGTAAGTACCTTCGCTCAAAATCTTTTTGTTCTGTACAAGATTATCTGAATGACAAATTATCCTGATAATGCTTCTGTAGCTCTGTAAGTAGTATCTAACTATTCAAATGACAAATCATTACCAATAAATCTTTGATGCATGTTGAAAGTTTATTTTTAATGTATATGTATTTAAGAAATAACAAGAATGGTATCCATTGCAAAAAGGTTGAGACGTGCTGGCATAAGCCAAGTGAAAGCTGAATTAAAAAGTGTTTGATTTTGTATCATATATAATTATCCCTGCTTTGTTTTCCATATTGTTGTTCATATTGCCTGCATACTATGATATGTGTCTTATGTTAACTTTTGCACACACACATATATATATATATGCTATTAAACTTTATACCTCTGGACATGTTCAATGTTCCCAGCCTTTTCTGGCTACAAGTGGACATACTGAATGCAAATCAATCTAATTTAATCTAATCAATCCAGTCGATTATGCGATGTAAATTATGTGCAGTGCTTTCCGCAACTTTGTTGCATAGAGAAAGATGTATCTCAAAATGGTTTTATCTTCTTCCATGAAGCCCGGGTACTTGGAACAGGCTATGAAGTCATTGGAATTGGAAATGCTCCTAATAGTGATATATTTGGTGCGCATGTTATAAACTGATCAATGACGGTATTTAATTCAGTAACCCTGCTTAAAACCGTTGTAGTATTTAATCGGAATCCATACCTTATCCATAAAAGAACTAAATGTAATGTTTTAGTTAATGCACGTGTGAATTTCTTTCTTGTAAATTTTGGGACGGTACATTCTTGACTCTCACATTTGATGTTGATTAGGTTTATCCGTTGCAAGAGCCTGTGTTGAATGAAATGCCTTTGTATGAAACGTCTGGTTTGTATATAGCAGTATGTGACTGCCGGTGCAGCTACTAGTTAAATGATGCACTCAATGGCCACTATACTATGATAGCTGTTGCTGCACTCACTCGTGTGAATATGAACTGTCTAGTTGTATGAGGCCATGATAACTTTTTTTTTTCTGCAATAACCTGGAGCCGTGCGTGTCAAAATTTGCTAACTCAGGGTTCTTGCATCGTTGCTTCGCTCCAATGCCTGGAGGCTACGTCGACGTGCGGAGCTGAATATTATTTTCTTATTCGCGAATGCGATTCAACATCCTTGGATCTTCCCGGTAAAAGTGGACGTGTTTAAAATCTGCTAAGCTTACAAACGTATATGTTCACGAAAATACAATATGGTACTTTCTTCTTTCTCCGCTGTACCTGTTCTGCTAATTGTATTCCCTTTTTACAGTTTTTTTTTAAATTCCTTTCTAATTATTTTATACCTGGTGGTGTGTTCATTTGCTTGATACTTTAGTAGCGTTCCTCACATTGGCGTTCTCATTCTAGAAATGAAACATATTTTGTAACTAATTTAAGCCTATTACACTCGGTCTCAATTAGGCTGCCGATTTCTACTAGTGACCTTAGGTATGGTTAAAAATTGCCTTGGCATTAAAAAGGACATTTGTGATATTTAGTACGCACACACGAAACATTAAACGACATGGTAGTTTTACTTTACTTATAGAATATTATTGTTTTTATTACTGTGACTATATTTATATTTCAGATTATTAAGGAACTTGCTATCCTTTAAGTAACTTAGTTTTACTTCTTTCTACTTATATAACTATTTATTTAAATTTCACATAAAAATAACTGTTTACGTACGGAACGGAAGTTTCATAGTTTTAATTAAAACACGTATAACCATAAACACACATTTATCATTGCAGCATTGAGCTGTATCGGTAAGTAAATGTTTCCTCAAGATATTATGATTGTCTTGTGTTTTATTTTACTTTTAATTGCGGTGCTGTTTTATTGTTTTTATCTTCTTTCTCTCATTCTGTAGTACCCTAAAACAAAAGCACCACGTTCTCAAAGTTGTTGTCAAGGATCAATAATAATGTAATGTAACACATGGTGTAACAGCCCACCAGCAGGCCCGAGCCTGCCAAACCGACCACCGGGACGAGATGTGGTCAGCATCACGAGGTGGCTTTCTAGAAAAGGGGTTCGCTATCAAGCATACGTTCTTGATTTCCTCATGATGCTGAGTGGGCACTGGTCCACAACCGGGACTTAAAATCCACACCTCCCAGGGATCGGATTGATCCCGGTCGCATTCTTTGGCAGGGAAACAAAGCAAAGCGCTCTAGCCCACTACGCCACGGCGCAGGATAAGACTCAATAATCGTATGCATAAACTCCAAAGCGGAGAAGTATCGCATTCTCAGGAGCTCAATCCGTTAATTATAATATTGCATAAGAGAACAATTCAGAATTTTATGCTTAAAATGCCACTGTTAAGCCCAAAGATTAATCTATGCTTAACGCCTAACCTCACTCTTGAGTTAAATATGCACTGATGTGAAATTTCTATACTGCCAATTTCAAATAATGCACTTCACCAGTGGAAGGTCCATGTTTACGGTAATTAAGCTTATTGTACATTTGGGGGAAAAAAATTATCCTATCTGTGATACTCAAATGCGGAATTGCAAGCTTCAAAGAGGGTTGGATAAGCTTTGAGATGACAAATAAAAGTCATTAAGTAGAGGTTCAATCCACAGGTGTGCCAAGAACATTTGCATTCGCCTCTTTGGAACCTGTAACAGCCTAAGCGAAAACCTTCATTTCCAAGCACTTTTTGCACAGTTTTGTACTGTTAGACTATAGCAGATCAATGCTCTGTCACTGGTTTTACAACGCAGAAGAGTTGTATAGAAGATAATGGATTTACTTTTGTGACGTAGAGTTTGAGCTTTGCCATACTCTTTATCTTCGAAGACTGGGAGTCTGAGTGTTGTTAAGTAAGGTGTTTCGCTTTCTGAACTACATTTAATAATTGATCAGGGGGAAGAATTGTAGCAGACTCAAAAATTCTATATTGGTAATTTACCGATCATGTTTGAGACTCTCTGAATGCAGAAAACAAAATAAACGTTCTTAGAACAACGTTTTATTGGGTGTCTATTTGTCTGTGTGGGTATATGTGCAAACGTAACTCAAAAACTAAACATTAATTTAAATCTCAAACCTGATGTTAATGTCCAACATTCTGCAACCATAATTTTATAAAAGTTCAGGCCTTAAATTGCTTAGAGAATAGTGAGTCGCCTAAGGTAGTTGTCTGACGTGTTTATGAGAACTTCTAGTGGTTTACCAGGAAAACACGAGGCAGTAACAAAACACGTGCCTAATGTCATGCTGGATGCTAGCCATGGTAGTTCAGTAATTAAAAGCAACCGGACGGAGATGGGAAGGTCCGTAGAATTGAATTTATCAGTCTGACTCAAACTTCCCATTCTTCATATATATATGTAACTCTACCGCTAATGAGTGGCTCACTGTTAAATGACTGAAAGTCTTAGGTGGAATTTTACAAAATGTTAGAATAATCTGCAATTTCAATTGTTCCTTAAGAAGAGAGTAGCCACGGTTAATGTGGCCACGAGAATTACTTTGAAAATTGTAAACCTTACAAAAACACTCCACACACCATTAGCGAGTCCCTTCAAGCAAGTGATGGATGAGTGTTAAATTTCTTATAAGTGCCTGCACCATAAAAGATGCTGATATTTGAGAGCGCTTTTCAATATGTTAAGCCTTTGGTTCCCTGGTTGTGGCGGCTTTGAACTTTAGTCAAACTCAAGTTTTCTGAGGCCTATGAAGAGCATGGCTGTGTGGAATTAAAATACACTTCTTAACTGAGAGCGCTAAAGGCAAACTCGGATGTCACCGAATAGCGTTATATACAGGATGGCACACGAAATGCCATACATTCATAATTGTTGATGTAAGTTTTAATAACCAAAGTATATCAACATTAACTTTTTTACATTAATCATCAGAAGGTATATGTCAGTGAGCGTGCAGTACATGTTCAGTATGTCCACCTTGTTGACGAACTACATATTCCTGTGAGGTTTCCGACCACTCCACGATACATGTCTTCTGTTATGTCCTGGAAAAACGTTGTGATAGTCGTTAGCAGTTGCATTAGAGTGCGTGGTTTGTTGAGATAGACTGTCTCCTTCAAATATACCCATAAGAAATAATCACAGGGATTAATATCTGGCCTGCATGGCAGCCACACCGCCCTTAAAACGTTCAGGATATCGATGTGACATCACACGGAGTCCGAAATGTTGGTGCAGGAAATTCAGAAAAATGTTTGCTGTATGTGGACGAGCTCCATCTTGCATAAACCACTGAGTCTCCATTGGTAATCCAACTGCATAAATTTGCGGAAGAGAATTGTTGTGCAATATGTCCAATTAGCGCGCTGTTAACTGTGCCGTTGAAAAAGATTGGCCCAAAGATTCCATGGTTGGATATGGCATCCCATATACTAACTTTTTCTCCGTAGTTTTCAATCTCGTGTAAAACACCAGGAGGTTCTCGTGCCCCAAATCTTACACTCTGCTTTTTGACACTACCGTTTAAATGAACGTAAATCTCGTCAGAATACCACGTGCTATGAATCTCGGCATCATCATTTGCAAGAGCCGAAGTCGCAAACTGTAATCGTCGTACCTTGTTTGTGCAACATTGTCATTTTGTATTGGAATAATTTCACGTCAGCATGAAGTATTCTTTGAAGCGAATTACGTGTGATGCCCATTTAGACTGAAGCTCGTCTCGTGGATTTCCTGGGATTTCGTGTCAAAGCCACTCTCACTGCCTCGATATTCTCTGGAACACGGATTGTGTTGAAACGACGTCGCTTTTGGTCTAAAATATGGCCGCCAGTTTCAAATAATGTGGTTAGTCAATACACTGTCTGTCTGCAGGGGGCCCACCTCGTACGAAAAGGAACACCAAAACGTAGAAGTGTCTCTGCTATGCTCTTCGTTTCCGCGTAAAACAACACAGCTTTCACTTTCTATTCTACCATCAACCGGTCTTTGTCCACCATTTTACTTAACTGAAGCTGTGGAATCACACATGCGCAATATTGACAAACTGTTGAACCATGCACGAATTATGGCTAATTGCCACATCATTCTAGCGTTACCAACCCATAATATTAACTTATTTATTACACAGTTTCAATGTATGACATTTCGTGCGCCATCCTGACTGTGTAAAAGTTTAACGCAAATTACGTTACAACAGAAAGTTTAAATTAACGTGATCGGTTAACTGTTTTTCAATTAAATTTCTGAGGGATTAAAATATGATGAATAAACCAATTATAACCAATGAATAACCAATTATAGGTAACAGCAACTAAATTATTAACTCATAACTATAAGTACATCTTCTACGGTTATTTATCTGATTATACTATGTATTTTGTGTCTTTCTTTCGGAACAATGCAAGGATCTCACATTCCGTTCCAGGTTAAGCCGCTCCTATTCGGTTTTGTCTTCGCCTTAACTTTATATGTGCATGCCTATCTTTGCAATTCACTGTTTGCAGATGTATTACATGTCATATACACGTTAATAGAATCAATTGGATTATAACTACAATTTCGCGTAAGGTTCCATGGTATTAGTTATTATATATGCTACCATTTTATCTCAGTTAAAGCACCCGTTACTTAAGCTCATACTGTGAATATCTGAGAGTGCCTTGAGAAATGCCAGAAGACTTAAGTTCAATGCAAGGTTTTAATGCCCAAACAGTTCTAGGAGCACTATGTAGCATTAACACGAAAAGCTGAAGATTCATTGTTCGAGTTCCGGCTGTGTCAGTGCTGGAACTCGACCTACTGCTCCGGTTATTACAAAGGAACAACAAGAGTTTCAAATAAGAGATGGACTTGATAGGATCAGAATTGTTAATATATGCTGCAAATGCAATTTAAATGTTTGGCGAAATGTTGCATTGTGATTCCAAGGTTTTCTTGTATCAAGTTCAGAAAAATTGTTCACAATGTGTTTAGAGACGTGATTTCATCTGTCAGGCTATATCAGCGTGAGAGTGATAAATATTGGTTTGACGCAAATTCTCGTGTCATTCAAGGGAATGACATACCCGATCATAGACGGCATAGCACAAGTCGCATAAAACAGTGCTGGAGTTCTAATGCTTTGGTGCAGCTTTGTCCACAGAGTTGCCGGTATTTTTTATTCAAGGACAAAGCCAAAGCCAATTTTACGGTTATTTCTTTTCAAATCGTTAGAACAGTGAGACTTTGCATTTCACAATAATTATAATCAATGAATTGTGCTATTACGACTGTAGCTATTATTATTATTATTATTATTATTATTATTATTATTATTATTATTATTATTATTATTATTATTATTATTATTATTATTATTATTATTATTATTATTATTATTATTATTATTATTATTATTATTATTATTATTATTATTATTATTATTATTATTATTATTATTATTATTATTATTATTATTATTATTATTATTATTATTATTATTATTATTATTATTATTATTATTATTATTATTATTATTATTATTATTATTATTATTATTATTATTATTATTATTATTATTATTATTATTATTATTATTATTATTATTATTATTATTATTATTATTATTATTATTATTATTATTATTATTATTATTATTATTATTATTATTATTATTATTATTATTATTGTTATTGTTATTGTTATTGTTATTGTTATTATTATTATTATTATTATTGTTATTGTTATTGTTATTGTTATTGTTATTGTTATTGTTATTGTTATTGTTATTGTTATTGTTATTGTTATTATTGTTATTGTTATTGTTATTCTTATTGTTATTGTTATTATTATTGTTATTATTGTTATTATTATTGTTATTATTGTTATTATTACTATTATTATTATCAGCATCATTAATATTATCATCATAATCATTATTATCATTATTATTATCATTATCATCATATTTATCGTTGACATGGAACACATACCTATATTGCGCAAATTCACTGAACATAACGACTTATTAAAATAATGAGAGCAGAAGCACACTGAAGTAGCCGCTATGTTGCCATGCTATCTTCCGTGCTCTTGAAGCATTTATGATTATACATTATTCGTACATTTAAGAGAAAAGTCACTTTTTGGTATTCTAAGAGATTTCCCCAAATTTTGTAATTATTATAGCCATCCTACTTCGTTATTTGTTATTAATTATATTTATGGTGTCATCTCCAAATGTATAGAAAGTACAATGAGAGAAAGAATTTGAAATACTTTAAATTCATAGTCAATATCTCCAAGATTAACTTAAAGGGTCATATCGGAATATGAGTTATCTTTTGTTTATAACTGTGGAAACACAATACCTAAAAATGTTCTCATCTGTCTTCTCTTTTGTCATCTTTCTCTTTAAGGAGCAATAGAGAAGAGAATGCAGGTAGATGATGTAGCGAAAAGCACTATTCTTAGAGATATTTATAAATTTATGACAGATTATGATACAGAATAAAACAGGAGCAATTAAATGCAGTTGCATTCAGGAAAGAGGATAAGACACGAGAGAATAAATAATGACAAAATGAGGAGTTATGTAACAGAAAATGAAAAACATATCCTTGTTGTGAAAGAAGAAGTAAATAAAGGAGAGAAATAAACGACTTAGGGAAGAAACTGAAGAAAATACGTAGTAAATGGAAATAAAATAAGGAAGTAATATGTAATAATTTCAAAAGATTTAAAAAGACTAATGAAACAGAAAATTTTGTTTATATAAATTAAAAAGATAGAGGAAAGTGAATGATGACTTAAGAAATGAAACCGTATAGCATATGAGGACACAAAAAAGTAAAGGAAAACATAAAAATGAAATAGCAGAATGTAAACTGCAACAAGAAACAGTTTCACATAAATACTGAGGCTTTCACGGCCGGCGTCGTTAACTCCACTAACTATGATGTCCGGGCTTGTAGGCCGTGGTCCATTTTTACTACCTTCCAACGTTTCGCCGAAGACTGCGTTCGGCATCATCAGGGTTCTAAGTATATAGACCCGGAGTCCAACACAAGACTGGAGCACCGAGTCCTGAAGCATGGAATTTATAGCCGCGCGTGGCTAGGGGGCGTGGCCTGGTGGTGGGCGGAGCGTGATTGCCTATTGGCTCTGTCGGTCCGTGGGTTGTCTCTGTTTTTAGGCATAAATTGGAGCGCTTCGTCTTGCTGCGGTTTCACTCTTGTATTCTCCAGAGCCGGGATCCATGCCCTGCTCATCTGTTGTCGCTCTTCTTTCCGATTGTAGCATAAGAATTGCTACAATCGGAAAGAAGAGCGTAAACAGATGAGCAGGGCATGGATCCCGGCTCTGGAGAATACAAGAGTGAAACCGCAGCAAGACGAAGCGCTCCAATTTATGCCTAAAAACAGAGACAACCCACGGACCGACAGAGCCAATAGGCAATCACGCTCCGCCCACCACCAGGCCACGCCCCCTAGCCACGCGCGGCTATAAATTCCATGCTTCAGGACTCGGTGCTCCAGTCTTGTGTTGGACTCCGGGTCTATATACTTAGAACCCTGATGATGCCGAACGCAGCCTTCGGCGAAACGTTGGAAGGTAGTAAAAATGGACCACGGCCTACAAGCCCGGACATCATAGTTAGTGGAGTTAAGAAACAGTTTGCAAACAGACTTAGCTTCTTGGGTTACCAGCCGTGCGATACGGATAAAGTTGCTCGAGCTTTCCGCCATGTTTACTCAATGGCCTTCTTCAGGAAGTAACAGATAGGAAGATATCGTAAGGTCAATGGGGAAAAAAGAAAAAGAAAAACGTTGTAGAACAGGAAAACATAGAAATAAGAAAAAGATAATTGTAAGCAATGTGAATGAATGTACTGAATTACCGAACACGTGCCACACAAGCAGCATTAGACAGGTAATCAGACCACATAAACCCAACGGAAGATAGGATGACGGGTGTCTAGGAAGTATCAGAGAACAATAAAATGGACATGGGAAAGCATGAACATACAGAACCAAAACTCCCAGGAATCATGAGGAACAAACGAGAAAGACAACCCGCTTCTACATTACCTAAAATACAAGAAGAGTGGGACACACAGAGTTGAGGAGAGAGAGAGAGAAATAAAATATAAAGTGCTAGCCGTACACCTACTACTTCAGAAAATGTTATGCAGTTTAAACTTACAATTCTCCATTTAATGATTTATAACATTGCTTTTTTCATTACTACATCCAAATGATAAATGATTTACTTTATGCTCACACTTGGAGATCATCAATCAGAGGTTGCACACTTGTCATTTGGTTTTCACAAATCAAGTAGAAAACGACACGTTAATGTCACAACCCTCAAACGACAAAATAATAGAGAGGATTACAGATTCACGCTTAAAACTTATAGGAAGAATATATTTCGGATAACAAAATAGAGAACTAAAATCCAATGTAGAAAATTTGTCATACCCTTTCAGACTAAACAGCTACCTTAAAGGTATCAGTCTTGCTGATTCAGTTGCTGACTTGCTGATTACAGTTTTGTGGGTTCAGATCCCACCAAGACAATTAGTTTTCAAGTGCGCTTAAAGCAGCTGTCACATCGGAAGTTTTACTGACATGTAAAAGAACTGCCGCGATGAAATATAGGTAATAAATGTGTAATTGAAAATAATTAATATTGCCTTAACTATGAAATCGATAACTAGCAGTCATTAAAAGTAATAACCACAGATATATTAAAAGGATTGCATACATGAAATAGGCATGCCACTGTAGAATAAAGATAACATTGGTATGGAGTTCATGACATATTTCAAGCTACCTTGGAATGTTAAAGAACGAATTGTTCAAAATTAATTGACGCTTACTATTATCATAAGAGAAATTACCTAACTATATTTTCTGTAACTGCTCTTAATGAGACTGAATCAAGAGTATCTCTAATAACAATACATATAGGTAGAAAGAATAGAAATACATTAACATTTTATGCTTCATCACATTATACCATTTTCCATTATTTGAAAAGGCTCTGCACTGGCATATAGAAAGGCAACATACAATACGCAAACACTTCTATACATATGCTTAGAAATAAAATTAAGCATTGAGACAGTGTAATATAAGTGAGCAAAACGAAATATATGATGCTTAAATTTTAAATAGTTTTGTAATAAAAATTAATAGCAATAAAATAATTTAGCCCTAAAGGATAAGAAGACATCTTGCAGTAATGCTTATGAAACTCAGTGTTAACAGAAAGCTTAATAAAAATTTCACCCATTAATATAAACAGAAATCCTGTTCTGTTCTTTTCTAGCGAACAAAATCATCCAGTTTACTTATTTGTTGGTAATTAGGTTCATATTTTAAAATTGCATAGAGACAGAAAAAACAAAGACAGAAAAAAGATTAAAATGTACAATCTACACGGCAACCATAACGTAAGGTGTCATCGAAGGACTGGGAAGACTTGACATTGAAGCCACGACACCAGCTGAACTGCGCACTTTGTTACAATGAAAGGAACCACATTACTCATGAAAAAACTCTAGCAAGTAAAATGAAAATTTAGTAACAATTACGCATGAAGCAGAAATAATAATTGTCCGAAAAGATACATAGGCCTAGATATTCAGGGTGGTGGAGGCAATTCAGATACCTAGTCTGTGTCCAAAAGCTGAGGCTCTCTATGTATATACTCAGATAAGTACTTAAGAAGTAAAAACATGTATTGAAATTTTGAAAGGCAATGGAAGGGATACTTAAGTAAGTTTTACCACTGGAAGTACTAGGTGGCTTAAACATAAACCTCACAAGATACTATTTGAATATCTATATATCTTGTTTCAGTAACAAGTACTGTCAGTATTTCCAAAAGCTTTCGCTGATGAAAGTAAGTAACAAACTTTGTTCGAAGAGTTAAAGCTGAGCAAAATGATTAGAGAGAGTCCACTGAGAGGAAGCCCATATAATTGTTTCAAGCAGTGGAGAAAGAAAATGAAACCAAAAGGACACAAACGCACTAAATTTCAAGTGGACGAGGGACGTAACTTTGGAAATGCACCAGGATGGATAGGGTTAGGTGAGCTGCGTATAAAAACAATGAAAAATATCACAACAAAAATCTACTGGAACTGATTAGATCATTCTACTGTGCAGGAACGCCAGTTCTGTCTGACATTATAAGTACAAATGCTGAATGAAGAGCTACTTTAGGCAGATGTAATGTTATTTGCCACTGTTAAATTTTGTGGCATATCCTGTTGATTCCATTCTCAAACTGACCCATCCCATTGACATTCTGTAGAACGCGTTTAATGCCATAGGTGCTCTCTTGCATATACAATATGACCATATATGAATAGTTCAATTTTAGGCTTCAGTTTTCATCACACAGTAGCACTGGAAGTGACTTTGCCGTTTGGTAAAATTGTATGCTACATCCTGAGTTGTGTTACAGTAAGAAATGAATTTAAAATATATTGTAATTTGATTTAAAGGCACGTGTAACACGTGTGCCTTTCCGAAGTTCAAAAGAATATGTTTCCACTATTTGTTCATTAAGAAGAAGAAGAAGAAGAAGAAGAAGAAGAAGAAGAAGAAGAAGAAGAAGAAGAAGAAGAAGAAGAAGAAGAAGAAGAAGAAGAAGAAGAAGAAGAAGAAGAAGAAGAAGAAGAAGAAGAAGAAGAAGAAGAAGAAGAAGAAGAAGAAGAAGAAGAAGAAGAAGAAGAAGAAGAAGAAGAAGAAGAAGAAGAAGAAGAAGAAGAAGAAGAAGAAGAAGAAGAAGAAGAAGAAGAAGAAGAAGAAGAAGAAGAAGAAGAAGAAGAAGAAGAAGAAGAAGAAGAAGAAGAAGAAGAAGAAGAAGAAGAAGAAGAAGAAGAAGAAGAAGAAGAAGAAGAAGAAGAAGAAGAAGAAGAAGAAGAAGAAGAAGAAGAAGAAGAAGAAGAAGAAGAAGAAGAAGAAGAAGAAGAAGAAGAAGAAGAAGAAGAAGAAGAATAGCTTAATACACGCTAAGAGTGGCAACGAATTACAATAAAGATTAAGAAACGAAATTTTAACGTCAGTAAATGCTGAGACCACAAGTTGGATAGGTACATAGAGTTAGACTGAAATACTGGATGCCATAGACGGGATTTGAACCACGGATCTCCAGGTCTCCTTCCAGTTGCTCTTAACCATTCAGCTACCACTGCAACGTGCCTGCATGACATTAAATTGTCCAGCTGACTGACTATGGTTAAGACCAACCGGATGGAGACTGGTATGAAACTTCACCTTTCCAACCGTGGTCTACATGGCTAATGTGAAAAAACAATTAATTTCCACGTGTTGGAGAATCGATTATTAATTTCTTGAACCATTAGCGACTTTTGCCATATGATGCATATATGTTGCTTAAAAATCAGTCTAGTACAGAAATTCAGCTTCCTTTGTAATCAAATGTGTTTAATAACGAACACGGAATTTGAAGGCTGCTAAGATCACTGACAGCCACTCCAACAAAATCAGGGTGAGAAACACTAGTGCTAAGGCGTCATAAAGGGCAAGTTTCTGTTCCTCAACGGTGTTGTAATGGATTCAATGATTGGTAATAGCACAGCATCCACAAAAGTTCTGGTCGTGCAAGTGGTATTCATTACAGTATTTTATGACTATTCTGTGAAGTTGAAGTTGTTTCAACACCACTTGTAGACACAACACAGGGGTAAACCCATAGGTTCCATATTAATTCTTAGAGACAGAAGCGTTTATGTTTCATATTGTAACAAATCTGAAGTTTAGGAAGATTGAACGCCACTATCATAGGAACTCAAATCATATAGATACGTTTAATAACACTTAAAAGTAAAGCACACTTAATGACTTTATGACTCAAACGTTACACAGTACGATTATAACGGCAAAGATTAAGGGACTTCTTCTCGTTGGAGAGAGAGCCTTCATATTAAAACAAAATTATTTCATGTTACGAAGCGGAATGCTTGTAAAAGATTGCAGTCTGAATACGCCACGTGAATATTACAGAAAAGATCACAAAATAAATAAAATAAAGCTAAAAATGTGAGATACGTTACATAAAAAAAACTACGGAGAGTAGATAACATAAATATTAGTAATTGATAAATGAAACACAATATTAATAGAGTAAGGCTAAATCTCATGAATTAACAAGGCAGGGTGAAGTTTATTGGCATCTCGTAACATCAACTGAAAGATTGGCAATATGTGTGCTCTTACAGATATCAATAACGTTACTTTCAATATGAAAAGCACTTCGTGGATTTCCTTAGTTCGTTCAAAAATATAGATTCTCAAATGACTTAACTGCACTAATGAGATTAACTCCAAATTAGTAAATTTTAGGAAGACAAGTATCAGAATGTTTTGAACATAGCAATGGTGGACTAAAATCAAACATCTCAGAAGTAATCCCCTTTTTATACACAGCTACTTCAATTTATTTGTTTTAACAGCGATTAGGTGTTTAAATTACGTCTGTTGTCTTTATCTGCAGTCTCTTTTGTGTACACAAACCGCGCTTCTCTCTCGGCACCGAAACTTCCGTGCTATTTCGCCGCGACAATAATGTCTTAATAGATAACGGATTATTTTGACTTCGTTCTGTGTTTTAGTCTCCTCAGAATAATAGTTTATATCTTAACTATGCAAGCCGTTTGAAGGTTTAATTTTCCTCTGATTAATATTGCAAAAGTAGAAGTATTCATATTTTGCGTAAATACTACTAATTGTGAGTGGATCTTGTAGAGTTCTGAAATTATGTTAATATTCAGCTGAATCACCAATAATGTTACTAAAAGCATCACTTCTAAACACATACAAAGGAACAATAATATTTTATTAAAATATCTTATTTGCTATTTCTCTGTTATAATGAGCACTGAAACAGAAAAAGCTGTATAAATGCATGTGGTTTACATCTAAATTTCAGATACTAATTGTGGTTTAACTCAGGTATAGGTGCTGTTTGTTAAATTTTTGTCATTGCTGCACCTCCGTTAAGAAAAATACTGATTTTAGGAAATTGGTTTGCCTATTGTCACATTTAACTTAATTTAGAGATTGATATGTTATGCGCCCTAAGTTACCCGTCCCTTTATTTTCCTTGATCAAGCATTGTCATTTACAAAACTATATTTTTGCAGCAAGTATTTGATATATTGGGAAAAGAGTAATTATAGTTAGCGTAAGTTTCCACTGTCGGTCTTTGGACAATAGAAGATCTTTGATTCACTGATCTCCAATACTGGAAAACATTCCGTTAGAACATGAAGCATATTGGCTATTTTAGAGTACTAGTTTAGTACGGTATACGAAATAGCTTTACTGGATTGATACCTTAGATACCCTTTCTAAACTTATTTTTCAGACGAACTTCTCCTTCGTGATTTTTGGAGAAACAGGTTCCAGAGGTAAGTTGATGGCATCTGCTGAGAGATCGAAGTATGATGAATAAGAAAGTTCCATAAATATTTATCTTGAATAATAAAGGAAATGATTGAACATTACTGGATACTTTTTCTGCACAGTCTGAGAACAAAGTAATATTTCAGGGGAAAAAGTGTCATTGTTTGGTTTACAGCCCGGCATACGTCTACACTTGAAAAGGTGAAAGTCTAAACAAGAGCAGTGCTTGAAAGCCGGTTCGCCACATGCCTGTTTGTCTATCAGCTACTGCTAGTAACGAAGGGTGGGGTGGAACTCTTTTAAGCTATTCAATCGTATTCAAGCATTCACTGTCCTTTATGAAATTTTCTGGTGGTTTTGCTATAAGCAAAACCCACATTCGTAAAGCCTCCCATGGTTATGAATCCACTAACATGCCTCTGAAGCCCTAAAAGCCTGACCTTCCGTTCTAAATGCACGCCAATGTTGTGGGACTGCCAAGCCTAAGCCCACAACTTGATTGGAATAGACCGCAGAATTCCAGTCCCTTAATTTCATTTAGAACTGAACAAATCAGGAAAGAGAATATTCACACAAGATGGCATCCCATCCTACATCTTCGTCCTTGTAGAGAAATCTGTGTGCAGTTTTTCATTAATAAGTACTTCACAACAATGTTGCGTTCGCGATCTCCAGATCTCAGTCCTAGCAATTATTGTTTGTAAGACACCTTATAGAACGGGTTATTCATATACATCTAACAACTCGCTTTCACTGAGATTTGCAGTCTCACAGTAATTTCCAATATTTAGACATATTATTTGCAAAGTTATGTCACAGAAATTTGTATATTGGACACAGAAGGGCCAATATTTTTCCAATACTTCGTAAGCCTACTGTCCAACTCTGATAGCATCATTTTTTTCTATGTCAAATATATTATAATATTTATAGTGGTTAAATGTTTGAATTTACTTCTGAAATATCCCAAGTTACAATATTGTTATTATTATAGCTGTCAGTTTTTGCAAACCATACATTATTTTAAATTATCTTTTAAGGTGTAACAAATTAACAATTTTATTTTCTCTCGTAACTCTTCTTATATTTTCGCCCTTTTTATTCTATTTTTAATCTTAATGAAACCCCGAAAACTTCTGTGCAACAGATCTCTGGTAAGCCTCATAATACGTTTGACCGAATTGGAGAATAATGTATTAATTGAGTCATGTGAAGTTTAAGCAGTTTATGGATAGTGCTGAATGATGTCATGCAGAAAGCAGTTTAGCATTGTTTAATACTTATTTTGCTTGGCAAATATTATTAACCTCAATATACGTATACTATAATTCCAACATTGAAAATTACGATACAGCAGTGCATTAAAATTTTGTTTTATTTTTCTGAACTGCCGAGAGAGAAGCGAGGTTTGTGTACACAAAAGAGACTGCAGATAAAGACAACAGACGGATAGATTTCACGTAGATAACGAGCTTTCATAAGCAAATAAACATTGCGCTTTAGATAAAAGACTTACCGAAACAAACTGAGATAAATGGAAATTTCTGTAAATATCTTGATTATTTGGTTTCTTTATCGCTCTGGAAATATCTCGAATTTAGGACTGAGGTATTTAAGGAAGTGCCGACTCACCAAGAGTGAGTGAGTTGCAAGTTGTAAAACAGTGAGTTGTGTAACAAGAGTCAGCTGTGATGGTGTTGTAATGAGAGCTGTTTGTGCTTGTCATCGTCCTTGGTGTTGTAGGTTGTGATATATGATGTAATTCCACTGCTACGGATTATATTTCTGCGCAAATAAAGAACATTTAGAATTTCGGCAAATTGGACTTTTAATTCTACGAACCCACAAAGTCACATAATTTACTTTATTTCTTACTATGCATTTATGTCAATCGGTGTACATAATCTTTAGCTGGAGTGCATATTTAGTAGAAAATAGAGAACGAGATTACTGCAGTCTACTCTAAAATACCAAATCTATGACAAATCTTTTAAATAAGAATTAGTATCTGAAATTTATTAAATTTTCTTTTGAAATTTCATTATTTTACTATTCCTATTTAATATAAGAAATATTTCCCTGTGTGATTCAGCCATAAATTATGATGCGTAACAGCTTAAGTTTTATCATTCACTGCTTCTATTTAATTGCGATACTATGAAACCTTTTCAAATGGGTAGCCGTTTCTTTGCGTTTGTTTCTGTTGTTCGTCTAATACAGTTATTCACTGAAGAGAGTTTCTAGAACACTTTGATAGGATCTTGAAAATTATGAACTATCTTTGTGGTTTCCCTTTCTTACATATTGGAGAGAAAAGTTTCACGAGCTGGTCTAGCTGAAATGATAGGGTTCGTCTTTTACTGTCAAATGTCGATTTATGTGTGCTTAAACTGCTGGTTTGTGTGTTACCAATTTCCAACTGGCAGGATTCTAAAAATTGTTTTATTCAAGTTTGTGACGTCTGTTATAGAGATGGCTGAGGGTTTCAAAGTAAATGGAAAAGCTGCGGAAGTAGTTGGGGTTCTTACCGGAGCTGAATTGCAGTCATGTTTATTGAGGTGATCTTAAAACCCTTAATAGCTCTTGTGGTTCATATACATATACTTATGATTCACTTGCAATTCAAATACCATATAATGACGTGCACAGATTACAAATTTGCTCGTGAATAGGGGATTTTTAATCCTCACTTGGTGTCATATAATGTTAAAGGAGACGTCATGAATTTGAGCATTTAACTATGAGAATATACAAAAACAAAAATGCAGTAACTTAGCATACTATGGCTAGAACTAACGAAATTCTCTTTACCAATTGTATCTTGACTATATATGAGAAACGAAAATGTGTGGATGAATCGCTTTTGTTAGCAAAAAAATTCTAGCAGGTTTAGCTACCACCATTGGAATGTCATGGTAGAAGTTACTTTGGGTCCGTGGCGGGATTAATTGGAATGGGTTGGGATTTATAATAACCAAACTTGGGTAAAAAATTAAAAAATTTTATGTCATTGGAATTGATTCGAATATAATTCTAGAGTGCAAGCCAGTCAGTCTATCTGATACTGTCAGTAAAAGTGTTAATGAAAGGCTTCTTTGGTGCAGATGTGAAGCTAAGTACCTCTGTTAAATGCTATGGTATGTCCTGTTGAATCCATTCCCAAGCATATCCGGCAAATCCTTCACGTGGCGCATTAAAACTGTCTTATCCTTTTGATATTTTATATAAGATTTTTAATTGTTGCTCCACCCCTTCCGCAGTACATGATCTTTGTCGTCACTCTGCATCATTCTATACATAGAAAGCGTGTGTGCGCGCGCGCGCGCGCACACACACACACACACACACACACAAAATGTTTCGGTGCCGTTTGATATATACTATGATATATATTTAATATATATCACCGCAGGGAGGAATGAAATTACCAGAACATGTAATTACGTACGTTACAATATATAATTATAAGATGTACACATATTAAAGTAACAACCCAGAAGTTAACTTCAAAAATGAGGACTATTGCGGAAATTAATTTAAAATAAAAGACCAATGAGCTGGTAATGAATGTTGATATGGGCAATGTAGGTACCTCACATTAGGCATGTTTGGGAATTAGGATTCCAAGAACATTTCAAAATATGTAGATTTCTGTAATTTTCTCATATTCAAAGGTTCTTAAAATGGATTGGGCAATTTATATTTGAAATTTAGGTGTTTGAAAATATAGATATTTATAATGTGTTTCAAATGGGAAGAGTTCTGGAGTCCAGCTAATCAGATGCTGTATCACATTCAGCGTTGCCAGCTTGTTACCCCACTCCTTTTGTATTTCCCTCTCTCTCGCACACTCATACAACATGCAGCTCTCCTTGGCGCTGACATTATATTTTACAAACTTTTACAGTGATGCAGTTGCCAAAATCAAAATTAGAAAAAGAATTTTTGCAAATTATGTTTATTTTAAGTACTATAACTATAATTATAGTTTATGAATTACCTGTTTTCTAATCCAATGGAACTGCCACTGGCTCATCCATATCGCTATTAATGTCATTTCTGTTAAGAGACAATTCGTCATTGTCACAGTCTTCATCGTCTGAGTCTTGCAAATTTATCATTATAGGTTCCAAAGTCTCGTCACGTGCATTTCATTCCTAAAATCGTCTTCTTGTAGGTTTCTGCATGCCTCACGCAGTTTTCCCAGTCCTGTTCCGTTACCTTGTCAATTTCTTCGTGAACAAGTCATTCAACGTCCGTCAGTTTAAAAGTATTATTTCTGTTTGCACCCCACCTTTTTATTTGGGCCCACACCAACTCAATTGGATTATATTGGCAGTGGTAAGGTTGGAGGCGTATCAATTGCAAGTTGATCCAGCTGATACACTTTTTCCGTGTTTTTAAACGGAAGTACTCTTTGCAATAAGTCATTTTTAGTTCCCGAAATTTCTTTGAAGAACGAGTACACCTTAAAAATAATACTTCGATACCGACTTCGCACTTCCCTTTTTGACTCGACACTAATTTCACCTCAAGAAGCCATTACACTATTTAACTGTTACTCTACTGCTGTGTAAAGAACAACTGAATAATAGTGATCTGAACTCTCCAGAGTAAATAAACACTTCTTATCCAGCATTCATTTATAATCATAAGCATACAGCATTGCTCTTTTTCGATTTCACACCTTGACTTATTCACAGTAATTCGTTTATCCGTCATGTCAATAGTTTAAATTTCAGTTCTGATTAATTAAAAAGTATATGTACATACATACACACCAACAACTTTGAACTCTCTAGAGTAAATAGAGATTAAGAACCATTCATAAATAAAGATATAATGTGACCAGACAAGTTCTGCCAGGGCAGCACGAAATTTATTGTTTCCTCTCGCTCGAATTGGCTTATTCAAAGAAATTCTTTTATAACGTCATGTAAAACATTTATGTTTCAGTTCTGAGTAATTACAGATAAACATACACTCATACATGCCAACCAATAATTATATTCGTACAGTGCTTACATCGCGATATATTGTTGTAGTACAGGTAATACTGTTTTATTTATTGTAATAGCAAAACTATTTCAGCTAAAAATATGGGGTTTTCGCGGTTATGTTAGACACATTACTCTCTACCTTCCACATGGATCAGTTTGGGCAAAATATGAATTTACTCTTGGCGCGAATAGTATTTCAGAGAAATTGATTAGGTAGCGCTCCTCATACACCACATAGCGCGAATGCAATACAACAACACCGCAGGACTCCGATTGGTTGCTCACCTAGTAGCGTTCAAGGACAAACACCTTCCCATTTGAAACAGATAATAGCTGCTTTTGCATCTTCTGAGGTATACGGTTTTCCGTTTAAGACGTTTAAGAAATATTTATATGTATAAACGGGTTTGAAAGTAAGGGAACTCCTCTTACGGAAAGCTACCATCAAGAGACTATTTTCCTAAGCACGAATGTTCTAAACATTCCTTTAATTGATATATTTTCTATACGTTGTTGAAAATATGCATAAGAATATTTTTCAAAATTATAAACTGGCTTCTGTTACATTGTTACTTGAGGGTTCTCAACTATACATTATTTGACGTCGGTTAGTGACTGACAGAAGGTGTGCTAAAATAGGCAGATAGGTTGAAGCGATGAGCTAAGTTAGACGTAGCAGTAATAGATTAAAGCGGTCACGCAGTGTAGTGCTAACACGCTAAAATATTCCAACACAGGATATTTAATATGATATTAACTTACGGCGAAACGAAGTGCAGCTGACGTGGGCTGCAATTACCTGCAGTTATTAAAGGTACGGCGGTATATAGATGAAAAAGTAATTGCATTATAAACAAAATAGCACTGATTTATTTTCATTTATTGTGACCTAAACTGTAAACAATGTTGTCAATCATAATAAAATAATGCTGTAGGAGAAATTGCAAAATGAAATATAGCTCATTGTGCTTTGGATCAGTTTTAATGTCACGAATTAGAGAGCATATGACTACGAGCATTAGACCAATATTTTGTCATACAGCTTTACATGTTCTGTTCGATAGCTCTGAGCCTCAACAATCATTGGTCATTACCGGCGCACGGCACCAGGTGGCGAAGGTTATCTGTGACAATGCTGTTTTTTTTTTTTTTTTTTTTTTTTTTTTTACAAACATATTTGAAGCTATCGCCCCTACCTCTTTCTATATTTATATGCTAGTGGAATTACACAAGCTCTATTCTGTTTGCTGACAGCTCTAGGCTTCTAAATTATTGCTTTAACTTGCAATCTCTGTACCACATTTATTAATTAACTATGCATGTGATTATAAAGGATCAAACACATATGGCCGCGCCGTGGCTCAGTGGTTAGACCGCTTGGCTCTCACCAAGGCGGCCCGGGTTTGATCCCAGGCGACCGCAAAGTGAGATTTCTGGTGGACAACACGGCACTGGGGCGGTTTTTTCTCCGGGACCTCCAGTTTTCCCGCCATCATTCCACCAGTGCTCCATCTTCATCTCATGTATCATCAATGTCACCGCCTGCGTTGCCATATGTAGTAAAAGCGGGCGTTAAACTACACATTTCATTTCAAACACATTTTCCTCCTGTTGTCAATCTCTACAGTGATTTATTTCCATCTTGCTAATCTGATAAGTGTGTAAAAGCTATATACAAAACACACACAACATATAAGGAATAAACTACGCCCTTCTTCTAAAATAGCAATGTCATTCCTTCATTCCTTCTACTTCTTAATCTCATACTTATTTTAATGCCTTCAGATTATTCAAATAGGTCTATTAAAAATATTGGGGTACACTTAACTTTTAAGAAGTCGAAGAATGGGTTTCTTTTTATCTATGCCATGTGGTATAGTGAAAATATAAACATATGATCCAGTTTTGCTTACTAGCGTGCCTATATTTATGATACTTAAAATACAATGCAAAGATTCTCACAAGTGCATTTACCTTTCTCATGTGCAAAGGCTGGAGAGAAGTGCGTTCGCATGCGATACAAGTTAGCTGGACACAGAGTATGAATGACGTCAGGTGTACGGCATAGCTATGAAATGTGCAACCGTCTAAAACAGTGTGACGTAGTACTCTACGAATTAGTGGAGCATTGCCCTGCCAGTATATCTAAGGCCAAGGTGTAGTATGACGCGACTCTTTTGTTTTCTTTCGCCGTGAGGCGGTATTCTAGGTCTGGCTATACCTACCTGATGTTGTTTACATGCGAGACCGATGACAATACAGTCCATGTGCAGTATAACTGTGGAAAATTCACATGCCTCCGGCCTTTACTCATGTTAAGTAATTATTCTTGCAAACCTCATCTCAGGTTTTACAACTTAATGCTTTATTGTTGGGTCTATTACTGTTGAAGTTAGACAAAATAAGCAATCTTGAAGTAGGAAATTAATTGTTCTTTCACACTGGCCGTGTGTAGGCTAAAGTATGTAAAGGTAGAGTCAGACTGAAAAATTCTATGCCAGAGCTGGATCTTCTGGACTCTGTCCAGCTGATCTAACCATTGAGCTACTATGGCCAACGTGCCGATATGATAGTAAATTTTCCAACTGACTCGTAATTTTTCCGGCAAACCACTTAGGAGCTCTCATAAACACGTGAGACAACTACCTTAATGGCAACTTACAACGTGTACGTACTTTAAGGCCCGGGCTTTATAGTTAACCACTAATTAGGTCAATTGATGGAAATTAATTGTTCTTTCACACTGCGAAATTGTGAAAGTGTGAAAGAACAATTAATTTTCAATTGACCTAATAGTGGTTAACTATAAAGCCCGGGCCTTAACCCTTTCGCCGATATGGACGTCATATGACGTCCAAGTTAAAAGGCCCCAAACCGATATGGACGTGTATAGACGTCCTGCGCATACATGCATTTAATGCTCATGTAACGCCAATTATTTTAATCTTGCTGTTTTACAATGAATTTAAATTAGTTCTATAAGGATTGTAAACGTATCCTTAAAGGTTTCTTTTTGAATTGTACACCTCCAAACCTGGATAAACACCCAAGGGCACATCTGCAGATTCACACCCAATAATATTGGTTTCCTTGCGAACTTCTTTTTCGCAACACACTACACATTTTCGAAATGGTTACAAGTTTTTTGGGTGTGGGTGGTATACTTTTAGGAAAGTGTTTTCTCTCAAGTATGAGGGATGATGTGGTGAATTTTGCCACCCCCTAGTATAAAGAGGCCTCTGAGTATTATAATACTCAATTAGGTTACGAGCTCTTTATACGCGCAAGTACAGGTAGATGAATGTCTTTTACAGCTCTGAAAATTACTAAACAACTGTGCATAGTTACATCCAGTGGTATAAAAATACTTTTTTTTTACCATTTAACTCTTTTCCGTAAAGAGGGATAGCTGGTAATAGCTGATCCGTATCACGCATATTTGACCCGCCATTTCCCCAAACAATGGAGTAGCTAACATGCCAGCTGTAGACCAGTACACGTCACTGCTACGTATGTCCTAAACATCTCCATAATCGTACAACAAATCTTCCAGATTTTCTACAGTAATATCAGAAGCCTGTACACATCATACCCAAGCTAATTTATTTGCTACATTACCGGGATAAGTCATGGTTAACATTGAAATTTAACAATTTCAAATGTGCCATACATTTAGCTCTTGATAGCTTCAAGAAATCACTGAACAAAGAGAGAGTATAAATATCTGAAATACTGAGCGAAAACTGCTGCATAAGGCTACCAGAAACCTTGGTTGAGAAACACTGTAATAACAGATGCTGACAGAGTTTTCATTCCAGTGTCGGAGTGTGTGACGCAACATATTCTCGTCATATTATCGCTTGGCATAGCATAAATAAACTAAACTTGAACCTGAGAAGTCGCTTACGTAGCTATACATACATACTATGGCTCGTATACACACAAAACAAAGTGATTCACATATTAGGCGCGTTCGGCACAAAGAATGGCTTTTGCTACAGTGAAACAAAGTAGTGAAATTTCAACAATTTATTAATTTAGTCTCTACTTTATTGTTACTGTAGATTTATACTGCCTTTAATGAGTTTTAAACCAGTTTTTGTTTCGTTTAAATAGCTTAATAAATACGGAAGATACGGAATTGTATTTATGATGCATTTTTACAGCATTTAACAATTTAAATGTCCTGTTCTGTTTATTGGGTATCCGTTGCCGGCCCCTGGAGGGTTTAAATGGCCATCGGCGAAGCGGTTAAAGTACTTACATGTTGTAAGTCTCCATTAAGCTAGTTGTCTCATGTGTTTATGAGAACTCCTAAGTGGTTTACCGGGAAAAATACGAGTCAGTTGGAGAATTTAATGCCATATGGGCACGTTGGCCATAGTAGCTCAATGGTTAGAGTGACTGGACGGAAACATCAGCGATTCGTGATACAAATCCCGGCTATGGCATTGAGTTTTTCAGTCTGACTCTACCTTTCTAATCTTGAAGTGCATCATTGTCAAGGAGGAACCTAACAAATTAAAGATACGACATCTTATGTTTCTCAGAATGTGATGCTTAAACCTAATTTATTGGAATAAACACGTAGATTAGACATGACCTATAATTCTGTACAGTGAGGTTCGGAGATTTAACAATGCAAGCTGATAATCGAATGTCATATATTTTGCAGTTTTGTCAATATATACGAGAAGTACGCCTCACTGAACTTTGATATCACTGTGGAGATAAACTACTTACATTTCTCTTATAAAGTACACCTTACTCTGTGTTTAATAAGTACAGTTTAAGATTTAATTTTTTTCCTGAAAATTTCCTGACACATGGCATCAAACATTGTCTAAACTGGAAGTTCATCAGTTTATGGGCCGCCTCGACAGCATGGTAGTTGCGTGTCTGCCTCACGTTCAAAAGGTCCCGAGGTCAAATCTCGGTCAGGGTGAGTCACTTGGATAAAGTTTTCCCGGGGTTTTCCCTTATCCTGAAAGACGAATGTTGGGAAACTCTAAGATCTATGAAGCCTGTGCTCATTTGAGCACCATTTTAGCCATTCCATTCATCGTCCGATATAACTTAACGTTGTGGGACGTAAATTACAACAAAGAATTATACCCTTAGCTTTTAATCCCTTCAAAAGCATGTTGGCTGTAAATCTTTATAGGAGTACTGTATGACAAGCTAACGGCACTCACTCCACCTCTTTTTCTTTTAGCCAATACAATGGCGACCGTGAATGTATATTTCATTTCTACGTTATATAACAAACCCTAGCAGTTGTCATAAATATTTGGCAGAAGTCAAACAATCAAGTGACAGACGAGAGGAGCAGTGAGAATTTCTTTGGCACTTTTTTGTGCCCTGTTTCTAGTTACAAATAGAGTAAGTTGACAAATTAGGTCGGATTGCAAGGCTGTGACATACATCTTGGATCTAAAATACCAGAGTAATAAATCCAAGTGTAAATTGGGTTATAATACAACACTAAATATCTAAACAGAACAAATTTAATTGTAGGGGGAAATAGGGCCAACTGAAAAGTTTTGCGTGAAGCACTGGAGCAGAAATGGCAAAAAAAAAAAAAAAAAAAAAAAAAAAACAGAGAAGAAGAAGCAGGAGGAGGAGGAGGAGGAGGAGGAGAAGGAAGAGGGGAAACATTTGAGGTTTACAAAGAATGATAAGGAAATAACAGCTTTTGTTTCAAAAGAAGTATACAATGTTTTTGTGGATATTACTGTGGCAATATATAGAATTCGGACGTTTCACCAGCATGAAGTAACAATGTTTTTTGCTGCATAGGAGCATTAACGAATATATTGCTGAGCTTAGGAATACAACAGGATTATAG
The DNA here is from genome assembly GCA_030765055.1 of Mantis religiosa. NCBI lineage: Eukaryota > Metazoa > Arthropoda > Insecta > Mantodea > Mantidae > Mantis > Mantis religiosa. The sequence continues at coordinate 64,442,199 of CM060952.1, read as the reverse complement.
ACAAAGCAGGTTTGCTGAAAAAAGTGCGAAGCCCATGACATCCGTCAAGATTCTTCCTCAGATGACTATGTCAAATTCCTTTGTCGTAGAGGCACCTTCTCATAGTGCTTATTTCACAATTGAAATGCTAATCTTAACTCAGTCACGGTTTCTGTTTCTTTTTTATTTAACATACGAATATCATCATTTGCTAATATTTTCTATTTGTCAGTGAGGAAATCATCTCCCCTCTTTCCAGATCTCTTTTATCCAATATTTTCCTATAAAAACACGTGAAATTGCCGTTGTAATTGATGTAACTGTACCCGCAATAACTCACGACTAATTTCGGTACAACGCATAACTGATTCTGAAACAATAAAATACATGTTTTGGCTTTCGTACCATCTCTCGTTTGTTCCCTTATATCAATTAACCACGCTCTTGATAAGTAAGCTGAAGGGCATTTCCTAAAGCACTCCAGAAGGCAGCTTAAAATCCGATGATTTTCGTTAGCACAGCAGGGAAGCTGGGAAGCAGGGAAGTGGGCATTCTTACCTTTAATCCACTGCACGTTCCCATGCACATATTTTGTACGGTTTAGGACATCCAAATTATTATTAAGAAACGAAATTACATGTATTTAGTTTAATTATATTACACTGATTTAATATACTTCAATGATGAAACTAGATTTAACTTCCCACGATTAGAAGGACGGTCAGAAAATTCCCTTTTAGCACCTGCGCTCTTGACAGAATTTTTTTATTTGAACACTATGGATGCTCCAGTTAAATAAACATTTCGCCGCCGCTTCAATTGGGAGTTCAACCAGGGACATAGTTATATCTAAGCACTCGCACACGGAGGCAGCCCTTCATTTCATTTTATAGCTCTGAACAATCATCACCAACGCGACCCGGTTGAAATGATAACCAGTTCTCTTTATAGTTTGGAAATATCTCTTTTTCTTTTTCGTATACTACTCGCTAAAGCCTTGAAAGGTCCCTATTGCAGAGAAACATTCAATATTATGATTTCCCGAATCCATATAAGCATTTTCAGGGAAGTGGGCAACTATGCGTCGTTGTGTGTATCTCTACAAACACAGCACACAAAAACAAACATTCCGTAAGCGCACAATATATGTCCTATTTCGGAAACACAATAGAAAATAACGTAATGTATCAAACTTCCCTGAACTTTAATATCAAAATGTAGGTTTACAACTTCACACACAGCGGGATGGTTGAGGCAATGACATTTGCGTCCTAGGTTCAAGAGATAACGGGTTTGAATCCCTGGCTGTCCTTCCTGAACATGATTTCTTCAAGGCAAATGCTGGGAGCGATGTTTATTTAACTTTCCTGGTTTCACTGCCTATTAATTTTTGCCTGCCTTGGTAGCTGGTGGTAGCATGTTTGCCTCACGTTCAAGAAGTCCCGAGTTCGAATCTCGGTCAGGGTGAGTTACCTGGATAAGGTTGTTTCCGGGGGTTTCCCTTATCCTGTAAGACAAATGTCGGGTAACTCTAAGCTCCATGGACAACGGACTCATTTGAGCATCATTTCATCCATTCCATTCATCGTCCGACATGACAACGTTGGAGGACGAGAATTATATAAAAAAAGGTCTATCACTTTACTTTCACCATTTTCGCGGTCCTAAGAGTCAGCGAAGTCCCGGTAGTGTTGGTCTGGTCTGTATTTGCGCCGCAAATATGCGGTGTTCCATGGAGAGGGGGCGCCGGAGTACAGAATTGTAATACACTACACAAGAGGACAACTTCACTCGTTCAATCCTCAGTCAGGTTCAGTCATATGTAATGATTAAAGGCCGTAGACGTGTGTGCTGGCATGCGATACAACTTAGCTGGACACAGTGTGCATGACGTCAGATACACCCACAACTTCCAAATGTGAATACGTCGGAGATAAACGTAACCTATTATGTGTTTCAATTGGGAAGGTGTTTGTACTTGAGCGCTACTAGGTGAGCAACCAATCGGAGTCAAGCGATGTTGTCGTATTGCATCCCCCCTAAGTGATGTGTGACAAGCGGACATCTAACCAATCTCTAATAAATACTATTCGCGCTAAGAAAAAAATTCAGATTTCGCAAAAACTGATCATGAGGAAGGAGAGAGTAATGCATTTAACACAACCGTAAAAGCCCCATATATTTAGCTCAAATAGTTTTCCTAATACAAATAAATAAATTAGATACCATTATATTATAACAATGCATTGCGACGTAAGCATTGGTTGGAATGTATGCGTGAAGGTATATTTGAAATTACTCAGAACTAAAACTTAAACATTTGACATGACGTGGTAAAAGAAATATGTTTTTTGAATAAGCCAAGGTGTTTGTTAAATTCGATGAGAGGAAACGGTACACTTCTTGCTAGTCTGGCAGAACGTGTCTGGTCACATTATATCTTTGTTTATGAATGGTTCCTAATCTATATTTACTCTAGAGTATATAGCAGCGTTATTCAATCACTCTTCCATGAAAAAGTGTATCAGGTGGATTAATGAGACGCATTTTATCTTCCCCCTTATTACTGCTAGAAAAATCCAATAGAGTTAATGTGGACTCAAATTACATTGCAAATAGAAATCATATTTTTAAATTGACTAATATTGAACGACTTATTCAGGAAGATTTAATAAGGAACATAGCAAGCCTGGGAAAACTCTGTGACAGATCAGATGAACTACAAGAAGACGACTTTTGGAAAGAAATAGCACGTAACGAGATTTTGGAACCTATCATAATAAATTTGCAGTACTCAGACGTTGAAGACAATGACAAATTATCTCTTAACTTAAGTAACATTCACAGCTATACGGAGGTATTGCTGGTATTTTCGTTAGCTTACAGAAATGAGTAATTCGCAATCTATTATTTACTTTAAACTAAATATTTAAAACATTTGCGTAATATACGAATATACATGTTGCAATTATTATTTCAACAATTACATTAATAGAAAACTTTGGAAAATTCAGTTTGCATTCCCTTATATCTTGCGCCACGAACACTCGCAAGTGTGCGAGAGAGAGAGGGAAATATAAAAGTAGTTGGGATGACGAGGTGGCAACGGTGAAGGCTCTAACGCATCTGATTCGCTACAGCCGAGAACTCTTCCCTTTTGAAACACATAATAGTACCCTGCGAACCAATGAACAAGTGTATGCAGACACAAGGCCAAGGCGTACTATAACGCAACTGTTTTGTTTCCTCTCGTATTGAAGCGGATGTCAGTCAGGTTATACTTGCATGATAATGTTTACATGCCGGAGAAAAAACAGTACAGTCTTATGTGTAGTGTAGCTATGGAAAAACGCACACTCCCTCTTAGTCATGATACTATCTGACAATTAATTAAATGTTTTATGATAATGTTTACATGCCGGAGAAAAAACAGTACAGTCTTATGTGTATGGAAAAACGCACACTCCCTCTTAGTCATGATACTATCTGACAATTAATTAAATGTTTTATCATATACCACACACGAAGCCTTTTAATGAAAAGTGGCCTTAAAAAATATAAGAAGAATGGAACATCTGTTCCGAAAAAAGTGTAATCAGAGCGGAATTTCTAAACTTAAATATTAAGTTTTCATTAGAGATAAAGTGATTATTTTCACCCTTTAGAGATACTTCTTTAAATCACTAGTAACAGAGATCGTAATATCAAAATCAAATTAAATCAAAATGAAGAATTAAGTTATTAATAATTTAAGACATAACATTAAGACCCACAGTGATTTTTTAAATCACTGCATGCCAATGTGCAGTGTTTGTGTGAAATCAATATTCTTTGGTATTAGCAATTACCGATATATGCACTAAACTTTTCAAAACTAAAAACCTTTCAATACTTAAATGTACTTGAAATGTCCTTTCTTGCATTTTATGTGTTCATACAATTACTTTACTTCAGAAGTACTTTGGCAACAAAGCTACAACAAGAATCTTTACTGGAGTGACAATTCATGTATTAAAACGCTGGAAAATACACTGCTAGCGCACGCAACCCAAGCTGTGGCAAGAGGATACAGCTAAGGTAAAAAGAATTCATCCTAAGGAGGTCCCCGGAAACCACAGAACCCGCATGTAAACATTCGGCTCTTTGTGCTTCCACCGTGAATGAGAAGGGTGGCGAGGTGGGTCGAGGGATTCGGATTACGAGGGAACAGCATGCGTTGGGTACTGTTCAGCAAAGCAAAGAAGCTACCTGAAAGGAATGCGCCTTCTTACACAGTGTTACGATAGCAAATGTGTGTGACAGAGAACGCATGCTACATAAGGAGCAGAACCGTTACAAAAGCATGCGCCTATTCACTCTATAAACTAAAACCGAGAAGATTCATTCACATTCTGCCAAGCCGTGAGAAAGTTTTTGAATGGTCTGTAACTGAACTGGCATGGGGTGTCATAAACCTGTCGGGGAGGGTGTAGGTACCTTTTCCAACCCCTGAGACTTTCCAAGGGAGACTTTCTCTCCTGGGGTAACTGTACCTAACCTTTATTATATGAACGCATCCGAGGCCGCCAGAAAGATCCCTGATTGGACCCAACGCAACTCAGTTCTATTTCTTCCCACCCAACCGATTTGCAAAGCGCTCATCCATTGCTTATCTGCAAACGGGCGAAAACAGACGCACGGTCCTGTAACTCTGAAAAAGATGACATGGAACTGAGTTATCGGTAAAGAATTAAAAGATTACGAAAATCCTGGTAGAATATGGATCTCCTGGTATTCACTTAGCTACCCATGCATACCATCCTGCGCTGTGACGTAATGGGCTAAGGCGTCCTGTTTTTGCTCTCTGCCACGGAAAGTGCCCGGGACAGATTCCATCCGTGGAGGGTGCTGATTTTATGTGTCGAGTATAGGACGGGTGCCTACTCAGCATCGTGAGGAAATTGAGGAGCTAAGATAGGGAGCAAACCCTATAGAAGAAAGTCTAGAAAGTCATCTTTCCGGCTGGGGTTACCGAGATGCTGATCATATCTCTTCCCCTTATCGGTTGAATGATCGCACAATTCTACCTTGCGTATATGGGCGAGAGACCGACAGTCTGGTTGGCAGGCCTTGGCCCAGTAGAGGCTGTTGAGCCTTGGATTAATGTCAACCCATGTATACCTGGAAATATGTTTGGTACGAGGACTTTCCGAATGCTAGTCGTACACATTACGGAATTATTTTTTGGTGCAGCCAAAGATTCAAAACCCACTTCGCTTAGATGAAATGAACACTTGGGTTTTAGTATGGAAATCGAGTTTACAGAATATGTATTTAATTATTAACCCAAGTATTTTCTTTTGTTGCTTGTGTTCTATACGTTAACTATTACCTTAATATTTTACCTGCATTTTTGTTGACTTGTGTGTTGTGCTAAGAGCTGTTGTGGAGGAATTTCTTTCTCTTAAACCACATTGAGGCGTAAAGAAGGATACCCTTGGTGAGGAGGATGGTGGGAGAGAATGTTCGGGGCCATTAAACGCTGCCTGAAGAAAGTATTAGGCAAAGCCCACGGTACAGAGGAGGGCCTAAACCCTGTCCTGATGACTAAAACAGCCCTGAACTCCACACCTATAACGTAAGAAGTAGAAGCAGGTTCTGAGTCACTGATACCAACAAACTTTCCTTGTAGAGCAAAACTAACAACAATACCTAGTAGAACTGAGCCTACGATAAGGGTCTCGCTAACAAGGGAACTCAGGAGTGATACCTAAATTAAGGGATGCAATGAATAAAGAATCGCAATCGTAGTTGATATGAGAAGCAACGTGCATCAGGAGACAACAGGATTTGGTTGATGATATATGGAAACGTTGGTCCAGGGAACACCTCACTCAACTGAGGAGCTTCCATGGGGTCCGACAACCCCAGAGAATATCTACACAGCTGAGAATCGGAGATGTTGCTTTCATCCACGAACCAGTCCGTCCAAGGCATATGTGGAAGGAAGACCGGATAGTTGAACTGCATGAAGGAAGGGATGGCAACATTAGAACAGTTACACTTCACACCGCAGATGGAGGCACGGTCATCCGACCCGTCCAACTCGGAGATCAACCAGGTTGGGGAGGTTGTGGAGGAATGTCCTTCTCTTGAACCTCATTGAGCCAAAGTGTATTATCGTTGTATATGTGTTCTTTGGAATAAAGTAGGGTTGTTCTAGGATGGCGGTATTATTCAGTACCCTGATATCCCTATCCTAACAGCTGCGTCATGGCCTATGTTTTTATGTGGCGACAAATGCAATAATTACGAAATACTAAGTAAGCAGATGAAAACACGTTAAACCTGCTTCTGATTGTGTTTTACCGCAGTAAAATACAACAATGATATCTAACAGATTTCATCACTTTTCACAAATTTAATAATAAAATCATTGGTATAATTATAATGCGATATTTTGCAAAACTCAACTTTCTTTTAAAAACATAAAGTGAAAATAATACACCCAAAGCAGAGCAAAATAAAGCATTTGCCAACGTGTGTAGTTTAAGCTTAGCATATTTTGAGGATTTTGATAGATTTCCCTCGATTATCTTCTCAAAATGAAAACAGTCTGCTTTTGAAGTTCAGCAGTAATGACCGCGTTACATATTTTAACTCAGAGCATTCTAAATCAGTCACTTCGGAGCATTCCTTTTATCTAATGTGTGCACCTATAATTTGCAGTAGCATAGTAATTGATTCTCGAGACATTGCTGAACTGGTAACGAAACAGCATATAAGAAAACACCAGTTCCAGATATTTTGCGAGAATTGTGTCCCTCAGTGATGTCTTCGTGGCATACACAAGTTATTGATGGTAATATTAATGATTTTATAAATATATAGATAGGGAGATAGATATATAACTACATAATGCGGATTTTCTGTCTGTTAAAGTCATTGTCATAATGTAGTAGTAACCGATAAGATAACATCTTGTTATAAAGGGTAGCATTTTCCGCGATGAAAAAGACAATCCACCATAAGGCAAGTTTGTGAAAAACACCATTCGCTCCAGGCACTTTTGGAAGCGAGTTATAAGTTATTACGTCACGTAGGCACAGTTCTGGAAATTATAAGAAAATGAAATTCTTAGCCCTGAGTAAGTAACAATAGCACTTAGTGAGAATAAGAAAGAACGTACTACGGAGATACCAGCGCTGGTGGTGCGTAGTAGGTGGCATATAATATAAACTCGAGAGTGTCTACCAGAGCAATCCTAACAAAGTGAAGACTGTCACTCCCTCTAACGACCATTTAACGCCAGAGGCTTTATTCCCATTAGTCCTGGAACCGTAGGACCAAGGACCAGGCCCTCCTTCTACCCGGGAGTGATGGAAAACTCAGGGGTTCTTTCGGTGGGGCAATACCTTGGGTCTAAACCCCCCCCCCCCCTCCATCGACAACGTCAAGACGGGTGGAAGTGGTAGTCAACCCCGCAGGGAAGACTACCGGTGATCTAGCACACCTTCTACTAGCTCTGCAGGCTAGTACCCAGGACTTACTAGGCAACCATCTACCCCCTCCGGGTGGCCGTAGCCTGGCCGGAGGTACCCAATGGGTGGGTGTCGGGAAGATACGGCCCCATCGAGTCCAACCCAATCCGAACAACTCCCAAACGGGAGGGGCTCAAATGTTAGGTCCGAGGTTCTTCTAGTAACGTCAGAGGTACCATGAGTGCTAAGGGTCTGCAGCGCAAGCACCACGGCAGCTGAAGGGGACGGTTCCCCTCCCCTACGGGACACTCTAACGACCAGGAAGCTACCGAGTTATCCCAAAAGGGCGGCAGGCACCTTCGTGGGGCTTTCCATAGGGCAAGACCTAGAGACTAACAGCCCCCTCACCTGGTCTGATGACCACAAGACGGGATGGAAGTGGATACGCCACTTATGTGCGCCAACCCCAAAGGGGAAGGCCACCCATTAACCTCGGTAGGGCAGCCTGGTGATCTAGCGGAACTTTTACTAGCTATGCAGGCTATTACGCGGAGATGTGGCTTCCCTCAACCCCGTCCGAAGATGTATCCGATCTCCCACGGGTATCGGGAACCACTGCTCCCTCGAGTCCAGCCCAGGCCAAGCAACTCCCCTACGGGAGGCGCTCGAATGTTCGGCCCGAGGTTCCTCTAGTAACGTCAGATGTACCTCGAGTGCTAGGGGTCCGCAGCTCTCGCAACACAGCAGCTGAAGGGGACGGATCCCCCTCCGCTATGGGAAGTAGGCGGGATATAATGAAGTGCCGTATATTTCTAAAATTCACTTCTTGCCTTCCTGTTTTACCGAGTGGTTAATGTGATCGATTATCATCATCGACTGCCAGAATGCAAACAGTAGGGTTCGGGGAGAAGCCCAGGTTATACGTATACGTTTAACGGACACTGCTAAGGAACTCTCCGGTTAGCATTCTTGCGACTTGTACAACTAACGCCTTGCATTTCTATTCTGTTTGTTATTTTTGCTGTTATTGTGGTTTATTATAAGAACAATTATTATAAACAATTAAACTTTGATACGACAGACGCTAGTAGACAATTCAAAATGATACTAACTTCACAAATCGTTTAGATCTTCCAGCACTCTTGGTTCAAGTATACTCTTCCACAGGAGAAAAAGTCTCCGAGGGGCGAGACGCAGGGGGGTTGGAGAACGTTGCCACACCCTCCCTGGACAGGTTTATGACATCCCATGTCAGTACAGTTACAGACCATTCAAAAATATTCTGACGGCTTCTACTTTTGTGAATAAATCTTCTCTGTTTTAGTGTACAGAGTGAATAGGGCGCATGTTTTTTTAATGGTTCTTCTCCTTGTGTAATATGCGTTCTCTGTCACATACATTTGCTGTCCTTGTCCCACTGTGTAACACATCAAATTCCATACAGGGACCTTCTTTGCGTTGCTGGACTATAGATACCGGCGCTCCTAGCAACTGTCTCTACACTCTGTCTTTTGGCGGTCCACACAGCAGTGGTTAGATACTTTTGAGACTGGCCTGTAGGTATGTGCGAATTGTGCATTATACTATGTACTATTCGACAAAGTGTTTGACCTTGAGTGACGAGCGCTACCATAAGTACTTATCTGGTGATAATAAGAGCTCTCCGTACAGTAAGTGACAAAACACAAATAGATCACTTGGAAGCTGTGTATCTGATATGAAAGGTCAGACAATTATTATACGTAACACGGCGGTGTAATAACAAAAAATAATCGTAATGATAATAAATGCATGAAATATGTATCAACGTAATTATTTATTGTAATATTTTTCAAATATTAAAAATGGGGCTTTACAGCCCTATCGTCAGCAATTTTCATTATGGAGAAAAGAGAGAAAACCAGCTAAATTAATTACTACAATTTTGTTAATAAATGAATATTGCAATATAATAACAATAACATGGACATGGACATGGACATGAACATGGACATGAACATGGACATGAACATGGACATGAACATGGACATGAACATGGACATGAACATGGACATGAACATGGACATGAACATTGACATGAACATGAAAATGAACATGAACATCAACGTGAACAATTGAACACTATGAATATTATGATTATTATGATTATCATTATGAATATTAATATTACTGCAGTTAATAATGAAACACAATCTCTTGTTAGTTTAATAATGATGGATCTGAATGAAAAAATATAGATAAAAATAGCGTCAAATTCATAGGTTTGGTTTAACTCATCCCACCCACACATAGTTACGAATGCAAAGCATGCCATGGAACTGAAAGAGAAACAACTCTATTGACTTTAATTCAATGTACCTGCAGGGTTAGAGTGCTATTGACTCCCAGATAGTTGATCAGCAGTGTCTGCTGAGCAATCACATAGGGATTTGATCACATTTTTCTCCTTGTAAAATATTTAATCACTTTGTAAATGATTTCTCACGCTTGTCATTGCTGTGATTGAATCTGAAGAGAGTGTGCATCCACTGGAGTCGCCGTGTATATGCGGTAACTTCTCTGTGTTGCGAATTTTGATACACCTTCTCGCTTTGCCACCTATTACATGGGAAACGCTGGAAGCGTATCGGAAAATATGTGCTCAATGGAGTTGTGTACACAAGCCATTCACACATACACGGCCTTATATTTACACTGTGTTCAGAGGCACTCATGTCTTCTGGTAATCGGCAGACGTAAGAAAACTTTTATAACGTGGTTGAATATTATGACAAGGAGGGAATCAAAACCCTATTTGTCAAGCGACAAAATGGGAAGCTGCAGTGGTAATTTACATTTTCATGTAATAATTAATTGCCTAACCTTTTGTATCAGACACACAATTCCCAAGTGTTTCATTCAAGTTTCGTCACCTTATTGTACGCCAAGTTACTAATACTTCTAGTATATAAGATAACAAGCGTATGCAGCGCTCAATGAAACTCAATACGCCTTAAAGCTCTGTCATGTAGTCTGTGTAAAACCAAAAAGGGAAAGAGAAAACGCAGTTAAGTGCGGAAACATAGAGCGGCAAAAGAAAGGGGGAAAATCTGATCATTACCTCTAAGTATAATGGAGCAACTAGCAAAAGATTCACTGTAGAACCAGAATGTGGCCGAAGTGAGAAATGTAACATGCATATTACTTTCGCATCCCTCATAGCTATGAATTCGCGTCAATCGAGATCTGGTTAATTCACTTACATGAAGTTCGCAGTTATTATTTATAACCGTAGGAAAAATATCTGCAGTTGATTTAGTTATATTTCTCCACCTTTCCTGTAATAGAACATTATGTGAAAATAGACGTGTTTTCCGTACATAGAAGTGTCGCATACCATATCACACAGATGACATAATTTTGTTTGGAAAATGTTATTTAGTTAAACTACACGCTCTACTATGCATACAGAAATTACAATAAAGGTGCTTAATACAGGAATCTATCGTAGGTGTATGTTACCTGCAGGAAACAAAAATGGTACCTGAGGCAACATAAGCGCTCGCGTGCATATACATGTATAATTCCATTATTTATATGGTAATTGCAATATTCAGTGCTAACAATGACAGTGCATAATCGTTTTCAGTGTACAGTGTTAAAATTTGTGTAGATGTTAAGCATTTGGTATTTTGCTTAATTGGGCAGCAGTTTAACTGCATGCTGTTACTAATTTTTTCTCTACTCAATCTAAGTACACATTTTCCATGTGAAGCAACTAGTTATACATGAGCACACGGCCCCGTTCTAGCGTCAACACCCACGCGACTTATGTTTTGTGAATCAGGCCTTTGTTTATGCGGACGGCTAACACAGAAAACGTTTTGTTAGACTGAATTGGCCCAGAGAAGCATCGAGGTGGGTTTGCGGCTCTCTAGAATTAATCTGCAAGGCTTTTGTGGGACCCGGTATTAACTGGGCGAGTAGCTGAGAGAGAAACCCTCTACAGCATCACAAATCCCCACAGAAGTAAAGCGTATGAAAATTCATGAGCTTACTAATATTCAGCATATGTACATACATAAACATCTTCACACTCACATTAAGTCCTGCACATTTTTATAGCCCCTAATGCTTTCAGAAGGGCAAAAATTACCCTGAGAAGCTCAGCATTTTTGTAGTGTAGTTTGCACTTTTTCTATTTATTAAAGTTATTATCTCTTAAAACTAAGTTTCCTAATGAATCTAGGTCGCCAAGCTTAGAAGTGCAGGAACCCTTTATATTTGTGATATGAATCGTTGCCAGTTATCATAATTATTTAAGAAGTAAATTATAAATTCCTAATTGCTATGGAATTTACAAGCAAAATAGCAGCAGTAATGCTGAATGATAAATAGGTATTAGCGAAACATTAGCAGCTAATGGCGTAACATTTTGGAATGTAAATGCATATTCTAACACATTAAATGTACAACACTTGCTGATATGTGGCGGTACTATAATATTCGCAAAAGTTAAAAGTATATAGGAGAGCTGTTCAATAAAGAATGATCACTTTTTTGTTGTTGTTGTTGTTGTTGACAACGTACCTTTACTAATCCTCATAATTTTGACGGTCTTTCTCAAAATAGTCTCCCCTGAATGCGATGCACTTGTCTCAGCGTTTCTGACGGTCTTCAAAAACATGCTGGAAACAATTTTTGAGAGAGCCTTCAAAATCGCCTCTTCAGCCTTCACCACTGCGTCTGATGATGGATAATGCCTCCCACGAAGGCATTTCTTCAAGTTACGGAAAGTCACAATGGGCTGAATCCGGACTATGGGGAAGGTGAGGGATGCACTTCACGTTGATTTTTGCAAGATTTCAGCAACAATATTTTCAATATGTTGCCGCGCATTATCGTGGTGCAGCATCCAGCCTGCTTCACGGAAATGTGGTCTTTTGCGCCTGATATGGATTTGCAATGTTTCCAGGATATACCTGTAGTACTGTGCAGCTACTGATTGTATGTGCAGGTACAAGATGCTGATAAACCATTCCATGAATATCAAAGAATGAGATGACCATAGCTTTCCCAGCAGAAACTACCACTTTTACTTTTTGGGTGGTTGGGGATGAAGGAGTTTTCCACACTGAACATTGGTGTTTGCTCTCAGAACCAAAATGATGTAGCCAACTTTCATCAGCAGTGATTATGTTTGAAAAGAACTCCGGATCTTCCTCTAACAATAACTTTAACCGCATGCATACTTGCATGCAATGTCTTTTTGTTCGGGAATCAACATTATGGAGCCCATCGCTCACAAAAATGTCTCGAGTGTAATGTTTTTGTCACCAACGTGTGAGTGGCACCCAATGTAATGTTCAGTATTTCAGAAAGTGATCTTAAGGTAATTCGTCGATCCTCTCTCACAATGGCAGCAGCAGTGTTGGTGTTTTCTTCCGTAAGGGCAATAACTTTAGCACCGGGTCCACCTTCCTTTGAAATTGACTGTCTCCCCTCTTTAAATATTTTAAACCACCTTCGAGCTGTGCTGCAAGGAAGAACAGACTCTCCATAGGCTTCCTGAAAAATTGTAAAAGCCCCAACTTAAGATTTGTTGAGACGAAAGCAGGATTTCAAAGCCGCATATTGTTCCTCGCATGTTATCTCCATTGCAGCGATAGGCGATACTGAACATGTCTAAACTTGCCTAGTTCTCATAGGCGCGAACCAGGAGTCCCAAAAATGAAACTACTACGGCGTGTTTGTTTCACATTAACCTAGCAGAATATAATAAGATTGAATTTTAGTGCGAAAAATTATGACCGTAAAAAAGTTATAATCATTCTTTATGGAACAGCCCTCGTATATCTATGGAGTCTGGCAGACTCCAGTGAACCCTAAGCTTGCCCATCCTACCGGCGCTGTCGAATGTGGTACACGCATCTCACGCACCAAAACAAAGAGCATTATATCAGTAATGACAGATGCTGAGCTCATAATAAGAAATTATTTTATTTTATTATCATGATCTAATAAAAATCCTGTATCTAGGATCTAGGATACTTAGAACGCAAGCGCTTCACGTTTTGTCTTTCACATGGTTATGGTTACCCAACACCCATCCATTCAACACAGATAAGCACGAAAAATACGCAATTCCTTTCTCAAAATACTTATTTCAAGGACAAACAAACCTTGCACCTACTGCACGCAGTTTGAAACAGACCGAGTTAAAGTCGGGTTCGTTTTCGGAGTAGTGGGTGTTATTGTGTTAAAGTGAACGGCATCGCTAAGTCGTGTATGGAACTCCAGCTGTGATCCGGGTGCATAAACAAGTCCGCATGAACAAGTGGAAAAATGATTTTCGAATAACAAACCTAAAGTGATTCATTATCAGGGCAGAAAAATTATATTTAATATGAGCAAGTTTTATGAAAGCTCTCCAATACAGAATATAGGACACTAGATTTTCCAAAAGCCCATAAATTAGCCGTAGAAACTTGTGGTGTACGTAGTCTACCAAGAGTCAGGAATTTTTAGTGATGCAGCTTAATCCTTAGAAAAAGGGAGCGTGCTTGTACTTCAATCTTCGGGAAAGATCCCTGAACACGGAAAGCGAGTTACTGGATTGGAAACCGTGCTTGCTGTTCCACTGCTGTTACGTGTGACACGATAAGATTTTAATGCGTTAGGAATATTTAATCTGTTGTTTAATTACTGAAAAATAGACAGAACCTTAGCTGGCAGGTAATACGTGCTCTAATTTGCAGAGCCTCTGCGGTACACGCACTACAGTAGAAAACAGCGCTGCGCATAGGCATTGGCCATGCCTTTAACTTTTCCGAGTGGTATAACAATTTTATGAAATGTATCTAATGCATTGAGTATATGCATAAAGTATCAAAAATACATGAAATACGCCAAAAAGAATGTTTATGCCAAGGTATCCTTTATATTATATAGGTATTATTAAAAAAAGTTGTTGCATTGTGATAACAAGGCAGAAATCTCTTAAAGAGTAGAGTCTCGCTCAGGAAATGAGTAACCCCGATTAAGCTAGGTTCCTCTTAGTCCAGGAATTAGCAGGAGAGATCTCTCCTCAGGGTGGTGAGTTACTTAGGGAATGAATAGTCTGCCCTCTGTCCTCTGCCCTCTAAGACAAAGCGTGAAATCCAAGGGAAAGTTAACCTGATAATGCTGCTTTGGCATCGTCTTGGATAGGACGTAGCAGGTTGGAAACAAGGTAGGATGTCTCACCCAGCAGTTCCCATGTTAGTTCCCGTTTCTTCCTGGCTCTAAAGGAGAACTTCTCACCCCGGGAGTAAGCAGCCCTGCTCATGCCAGCTCCTAGTTCCTCGTAGCCCAGGGGATAGGAAACCTAAGTATTATTTACCATCAAGAAGGGCATATGTGGAATTTGTAGTGAATAACGCCCAGTTTTACTATATACGGCACCGCAGACGGTGACACTGATGATACACGAAATAAAGACGGTACAGCGGTGGAATGAGATGGCGGAGGAAAGCGGAGATCCCGGAGAAAAACCACCCCAGCGCCGTGTTGTCCATCAGAAATCTCACATTGTGGTCGCCTGGGATCCAACCGATATATGTAGAAGTTCTTTTGATACAGAGATGATTTGGAAGAGCCACGTTCTTCTGTTGTAGTGATGCCGAGAACCATCACAGTGGTAAGAAGCAGATGATCCCTAACGTTTCAAAGGATGGCGGAAGAGGCATGGGCTCTTACTAGTGCAACTGAAATGATAGATATGGGTATAATCACTGAGCTGATCACCTCAACAGTCTTGCTCTACATGATAACGAGCTGGGAATGCATTTTATTTAATAATACCTATTCTTCAAGGAAACAAAAATTTACCTGAATAATTTTATGTCGAACTCCATCCGAGTAAAAGGGTTTCAGATTTGGAATATAGAAAAAGCTGAAATTTATGGTTTGTTGTATTTTATATGAACCCAATTGTACCAGGGTAATGCGCTCACACAAACGTTATACAGAAAATTCGGCATGGGAACCTGCTTCTATTTCAAAAATCTACTTCTGTGCTTATTTTTACACCACATTGGTATACCATTACTCATTATTAAACGATTTATATTTGTAGTAAGTATCCTATAGACTTACTTTAAGCACATACTTAATTGTGATGTTTAGTTTAATTATTTAATTGCAACAGTATGCGTTTATATTGAATTCTCGCCTGTCATTTTTGATGTTTTGTTTTAAATATAATACTAATTTATTTTGATAACAAGCCTACCCGAGAGGCCAGAAAACTAAATGGCAAATTTGCACGATTTAGGGTTTCATTTCAATACAACTGTCAAAATTATATCCCATTTGAGTATTTCAAAGTGGATTAATGCTGATGATTGGCTTCTGAGAAGAACATACTTGTAAGGTGTAAATAGTTTTGAAGACTGCTAAACATAGATAAAATTTACAACAAAACAATAAGAAATTTAAATAGGAAGCCTGTGGTATACCTAAAAGCCGACAAAGGTAATTCTCTAGTAATTATGGAGACAGAAGACTATATTCAGAGAGTAAACCTTATGTTAGACAGTCCAGAATAAGAAATAATTCCAAAAAAAAAATCCATTATCCAAAAGTGTCACTTCTGTTAATAAAGCTTTATCAATTACAGAAACATTAAGCACATCTGAAGAATACAACTTAATATCTTCCAACCCCACACTACCAAGGTTGTACTGTCTGCCAAAAATCCACATACAAGACAACAGCATGAGACCCATCATCAATGGCATCAATTCAACTACATACCACATTGCAAAGTGGTCAGTAATAAAATTAAAATCATATGACAAATTTCAAAGTTTGGAAATAAAAAACTCCTTAGAATTGATAAATCATCTACAGAAGTACAACATCCCGGAAAATCACATACTAGTTTCTTTTGACGTTAAGGCAGTTTTTACAAGCATTCCAGTAGAAAAAATACCTACATTCCTCAAAAAATGGCTAACCCAGACTACAACGGACCCCAGAGAAATAGATGACATTATCAATCTTACAGATTTATGCATAAGGAATAATTACTTCATGTTTAACCAGAAATTCTACAGACATTCAAAAGGATTAGCTATGGGGAGCCCACTTTCGCCTATTTTAGCAGACCTATACATGAGCTATTTTGAAACACACATAGTAAAGGCCTTCCCACAGATTTATAAATTTTGGCAGAGATATGTTGATGATGTTTTTGCTATCATTCCCGAAAAACTTAGAGAAGATTCTTTAAAATTACTAAACCTGCAAGATAATCACATCCAATTTATCATGGAAGTAGAAAGAGACAACACCCTACCCTTTTTGGACCTCAAGATAACTAGAAATCGTCATGGTGTAGATTTTGGACTATACAGGAAGCCCAAACACATTGATAATTACATAAAGAAAAATGAATACAACCCAATTTCACATCAACTATCTGCCTTTAGAAGTCTAATTCACCGGCTATACAACATCCCACTGAGTAAGTATGAATTTTTGAAAGAACAACAACACATAAAAGACATAGCGGTATTAAATAGATTCAACCCAGCCATCATAAGGAATATGATGAAGAGAAAAGAAAAACTGAAGATAATATCAATAAATACCACTTTCACACCACTTAAAAACACAAATTGGCAATATAGAAAATTCACCTACCATCCATGGGCTTTTAGAAAATTTGAACGAATCTTCAAAAGACTAAACTTAAAACTAGCACCCCAAAACAAATTCAGTCTGAGGAACCTGCTAAATAAACCACTGAAAAATACAATCCCCAACAATTTGAAATCAGGAATTTATCAGATTAATTGTGAAACCTGTGAAAAAAGCTACATAGGAAAAACTAAGAGAAACTTGTTAACCAGGCAAAAAGAACACCAGAGGAACATTAAGTTGAAACAAACAGAAAAATCTGCAGTTTCACACCATTTTTGGACAGAAAACCACAACATTGGCCACAACATTAAACTGTTAAAATCAATAAGTACACCCATAGAATTGAATATTTGGGAAAAAATATTCATAAACAAAAACCGTGATAAAGATATATATATATATATATATATATATATATTGAAATCCCGGCATTAAATGAAGTATTAAAACTTAGTGCCCCTAACACCAGATGGCAGAGTGATCGGAGCTCCGTAGTAGTGGAAGAAGAGGAAGGTTCATTTAGTCACCAAACAGCTGAGGATGAGATCGAATGATCTTGAAAACTTTTCAATTATAGAACAAGTAAGTGAAGTTTGAGTGTAAACATAGTGACTCATAAATCAAACTCAAATATGAAGAATACTTCACTGTTAATAATGCCTCTGCTTTTAATATTTATAGATTAAAAATTTCCATTGTGGTACATAAACATTTTATTCTTTTAAGCACAACATTATATTGTCCTTTCTAGTGAGTAGAGGAAAGGGGAGCAAGGCAGTAGGCGGCACCTGTTTTACCCTTTCTGGTGGTGCAATAGCCTCGACGATTGAGGTTGCTACTATTATATTATAATCTGTAATTTTCCATTTTTTCTCTTTAACCATGGTACTAATTTTCAGTCTCATAGCTGAAAAGAGAAACGGAACAGATTGCTTACATTTACTTGTAAGGGGTTCTCAACTCTTCAGCAGTTGTCTTGTATCCCATTCTCCTTCTTTTCGACTGAGCACGTCGTTTTTCTCCAGGCACCAATCATTCATCATTGTACAGATCTGTCCTCTCCAAGTTGCTCTTGGCCTGAGCCGCTTCCTACTTTCGCATGGTGACCATTCTAAAATGTCATGGGCCACCTATCATTCTCGTTCTTCTAACTTCTCCATACAATTGAAGATGCCACCTTTCAATTCTCTCCACCACTTTTTCTCCATATCCATCATTTGTCTTACCTCTTCATTTCTTCTTCTTTCCGATCTTGGTGTTCTAGCACTAAGTCTTATTCCATCTATTTCCACGGACAATATTTTATATTTTTCCCCTCTACCAAAGCTCACGCCTCACCATGCTTATTTGAGCAAACTACGGTTAGGAGTAAGTGTGCTCCAGGGTCACTACGGTAGCCGTGAAGGCCAAACAAAAATCCTAAAATCTGGCAGAAAAGCGACAGTCTGGCACTCCAAGTCGGGGATTGGACTGGGGTTTAGCAGTTCACTGTTGTAAAAGCGAGCTTTGTAAGTTAAAAAAAGAAAATATAAAGGGACCAGTTAGATAATTGCTCAAATGGAGAGCAGAGTTTTGCGAGTTATTAATTTCAGGGGTATTGACCTACACTAATAGCGGATTATAATCGCTTGTTATCTGTTCATTGGTAGAGTAAAATACCAGAAACAGTCGTACAGTAAGTTCTGCAACACAAATGGGACACTTGGGAGCTATATGTGTCGGATGTGAAAGTATAGGCGGTTAATTATTTTATGCAACACCAATATATAATACGAAAAAATAGCCTTAAAGGTATTAAATGCATTAAATTTGCAGTACACTCCCATTCTAATATTTTTCAAAGAATATAAGTGAGGTGAAACCTTCCATACCTTCTGCAATTTACAAAAAAGAAAGAAAGGAATGAGAGAAAACCATTTAAATAAGTTACTCAATTATTGTTATTAAACTTCAGTTAGAGCAAGTAATTGTAATGCAACGAATTTTCTAGTGAAATCAGTCTTTAGAGCATGAATAATTTCTAAAAGCTTGATTTACTCAACTGGTCAGAGGCACAATGTCGAACAATTTTATCAGCGACGTCTTTCGCTGAAAGATATCCCATTGTCATTTTCGCTATTATCTTATAGAAATCATTAAAACTTTTGTACTTCTCATTTCAACAATCCATTTTTAACAATAGTATAATGACACAAAAAAATTCTTAAGTAACTTCTGGAAGTACAGGAACTGTAGGGTAATATGACGGTAACCTTCTGAAGTATGACTTCTAAGAAAAGGTATGTCCTCCAACGTTAAGTATAATTGAAATAGGTGAAATTATGTTCAAATGAGTCAGAAGTCCATAGAGCTTAGTTACACGGCATTCGTCTTCCAGGATAAGGGGAAACCCCGGATAGGGGTTTGCAACTTGGGACCTTTTGAACGTGAGGCAGACATGCTACCACCTACGCCACCGGGGTGGGCTAAAGTGTAATCAGTTTGCATACTAGAATACTGCTATGCAATAAATTAAAGTATACAACACTGTGTGTATGAATTTTAGATGCTACAAATGCAATTAAGTACCAGCGGAACTCCTTATGGGGTTAGTTTACTAATGATGAAACATTAGACAATGCCGATTCACTCTTCCTTCTAATTTTTGCAGTAGTTGATCAGGTCGTATACAATTTCTCGCGCCTGCCGATGTATGACACGTTGCTGTCCAGAAGACATGATTGCATCTGAACGGGGTATACATACACATGACTCAATGTGTATGACCGATAAGCTCATTTAAAGAACTCGACAGCTTCATCATCACTCCGATACTAATCATGGGTTTGTTACCTAGTGGTTCGAATGAAGTTGTCACTCCGTAAATAGTGTATTTCGGTTGCCTTTATTTAGTGCTTCCCGAGCTCAAAATGTCATGTTATCACATATTCATGTTTTCTAAGGTTTATCATCTTTTGCTTTACATATAATTCCATTTAATTAAGGTCATATAATTTATCAGACTTGCGAAAAGTATACTTAGCTATTGTACGCTGATTTGTAGCTTGTTTTTATAGTTTTAAATGCATTGATATTCATACCCTCAGAAATACTTTCAGCCTTTGTGAGGAATAGGAAGTACTCTGGATAAAGGAACATTCCAGCCGAGATTCGAACATTGAACCCATGTGTTAAGAATCCTCAACGCACACCACCCGCCTAAGAGGAGAGTAAGGTTCAGCTGCCATGTACTTTCAAAAGTGTTTTCCAAACATCTGGCACTAAATTTTAAGTCTAGAAAGCACACTGGAAATTTGGTCAATCCATTACTATAATCCTTAGATATTTGTTGCAATAGAAGCCCCTGCTTTATTAAGAAGGCCTGGATTAATCCAATGACTGATAATTTCGACGCCTCGGAAATGGTTTGGCAGTGGTAGAAAAAAATTAACAACTAATGGACGGGATAACGTCTAATTGTTAACAAGGAAGTGACCGATAATTTATTTTTGCAGCAACATTTAAGCGGATAGTTAGTCAACCTGAAAAATTCAATGCCATGGCTGGGAGTTGAACCACGAATCTCCCGGTTTACATTTGTTTAAAAAAGATAACATGTCAGATGATAAAATATCTGGCCTTTAATGATTTAACTGCTAATATTGTAAAACAGGTTTACACTGGAAGGGCCAAACGTAATTTGGAAATCAGAGTGAAGAATTATTTTAGAAATAATAACTATAAACAGAATGATAAATCGGCCGTGGCAGATGATTTTGGTCATTTAATAATGAAACAAATCCAGAAGTGAAATTATTAAAACAATTAAATTTACTGATAGATTTAAATGTACATAATTAATCATGGCAAAAACCAGAGGTAAATTTGGAATAACAAATACATAAACAGGTATAAAAAAATATATAAATTTTTCTTGGTCCTAAGTGTATGTACAAGTAATGCTAATTAAATCATCTTTATCACATAAAACGCATTGTAGGAATGTCATTAATCCACTCTTACACAAATATGCACCCAGATTATCGTGATCTGTGATTAATCTTAACATAGCAGCGCTGGAATTGTTTCATGTTTGTTTTAAAGATTCTTCCAACTACTTTTGAAGATAAATATTTTCTCCCAAACCACTAAATCTATCATTAAATTTAATTGTTTTAATATTTTCACTTGTAGTTTTATTTCATGGTTAAATGACTACAAATGATTTGCCACGGCCATTTATCAATCTGTTTATATTTATTATTTCTAAAATAATCCTTCACTTTGATTTTCAAATTACGTTTGGCCTTCCAATGTAAACCTGTTTCACAATATTAGCAGTTAAATTGCTAAATGCCAGATTTTTTACTATCTGAAATGTGATCTTTTTTAAGCAAATGTAAACAGGGAGATCCGTGGTTCGACTCCAAACCATGGCATTGAATTTTTCAAGTTGACGTCATTTATCCAAAACCTTAACCTATACACAGCTGACATGCAGGAACGATTAATTTCTATCAATTAAGTTAACCTTTAAGTGTTTTATGACTGTTGAAATATCTCATATCAGATGAGGTACCATAATTTTCAAATAAAAGTCGAGAAGAGGTATAAGCTGACCAATGCCCATTTGGGAGTTGTACAGCTGTGATTACTCAAAATATGGGTAAATAATTTGTTATTTAATTTTCAGGACTGTGAATTAGATTAATTATGAACATTGTTAAACTTGATTTTTTTGTGTTTTAAATAACTTGAAAGCTCAGCGCATGACATTTATCTTATACCATTCACCCTTGTATCGTAAAAAGCATTCTTAGATTTTGCCAAAGGTTCGTTTAATTATTAAAAAGGCTGGAAACATTTGTTTAGTTTTCTGTATCGTGCACTCCAAAAATCATATGCTGAGTTATAGATAATTTTCAGGCAAACATATCATGCTATAATGTAGGTTAAGAGTACTTGAGGACTAAGAGGTAAAGGAATTCTATGCTTGTGATCCATTTATATTTTAAGGTGTGTAACGGATTTGAATGTATCAACTGAACTTAAAATAGGAGTAATGGTGGTACGTGTGTTATATGACGATCAATTTTAGTGAAATATTACTAAACGTAAATAGCAAAACATAAAGAGTATTGAATATTTTGGATTAAGTACTTCCTCTTGGAAGAGAGAGAGAGAGAGAGAGAGAGAGAGAGAGAGAGAGAGAGAGAGAGAGAGAGAGAGAGAGAGAGAGAGAGAGAGAGAAGGCAAAGAGAGGTTTAGTGTATGTGATTGTAAACAGCATATCTTGTACCTATAAAAACGTTGAAACTGCACTTACGATATTAAAATTAAGTGTTAAAATTCTCATAACGCACTTCACATAAAACTACTTTTTATATAGAAGGATTTCCCAATATTTTAGATCCTCAAAATACACTATAACAATTTTAATTACATTTTATATGTTGAATATATTGAGAAAAGAAGAAATGTTAGCTCTGTACATAACTATCTCGTAAATCAATCACTTCTGTTTAATAATTTAATTAATAAGGTATTCAGTTAATTTAATGACATTCTGTGTAGCACAAAAGCTTACTAAAGAAAAACTGTAAACTTAGCTCACTAATATATAATTATTCATTAAAATATTTTATTGCCCTAAGTTGCAAGTCACCCTACATTTCCTAAGTAAATATAAATACGTTTATTTAATACGTATACATATCAACAGCATCATTCTTTATACACACTTTACTAGGAAAAGTCATTGCTTCGGGCTTAGTGGGATACATGTCATTTTCTGAGGTACTTGTGTACATTGAAATACCTTTTATAGAAAATAAGTGTTTTTTTTCATACTAGCAAGTATTTCGCTCATCTTTTCATTTCTCTTTTGCTTTCATGACGAATTTGCCCTGTAGTCATCGGTACTTTGTTGCAAACTCAAATGTCATTAATTTAAAATAGTTATCCCGCTTAGTTGTTTATTAACTCAAACTAAATAAAATTGCGTGCGCTTCGCTAAATAGATAGCAGAGACAATTAAATTAATGCACATTATTATATCATAAAATAGAAAGCAGAACAGAAGCTCTTTACATTAAAATTGGCAAATCAAGCACAAATAATAAGAAATGGAAGATTCTCTTCAATATTAAATTAACATTCAAATTTATATTAGGTAAAATAATAATCAAGCTTCTCTTCCGAACTAAGATTGATTAACATAAATTATTATTAACAGTGAAACTGATAATTTCTTACTAGCCTTATGAAGTTTTATTCAAGGTAACAATCTTATATTTAGAGGAAACTAAAAGTACCACAAAATATTAAAAGTGTTATAAAAACACGTATTAAAAGAATGTATTGCCTTAAATGGAGTAACCTTAAATGTTGCTATTCTATGAAATGCACTTAAAAGTAGAACAGCCGTGAGTTCGTTAAGAACCACAAATACGATGAGTATTCAATATACACTGGTATCAAAATCTACGTAAATGTAAATCTTTAGAGTGATGTACTTATGTAAAGGGGCCCAAAAAGACATTTTTAATACACATTTGCAGATTTTATGATTCAAAATAAAATATTTTTGCTTTCTAGTGTTACTCAACCACACGAAGTTTATATTAAGGTCACCTTCATTAAGATTGAAAATAAAAGATTCACTCTGAATTAACACAACTCAAACCAACATGCTCTGTGGGAAGATTTGTCTTTTGTGCTTCATAAATGGCTAACATGTTATGTAATAAGAAATAAATTTGAAGCAGCACTACAAATTCAAAGCTTATATTTCTAACAGGTCTCCTACAATCTAATTAACTTCATTTAATTGAGAAGCTAAAAACGGTAACCTTCACTCACATACTCACACATATGCATATATAATGATTCAACTAAATTTGTTTTAGAAGTATGAATTTTGATTAATCTTGGTGCCTATACATTGAAACTTATTCCAGCTTCAGGTTCACTGTATTTTGCTTCAAAATGTTATTTATTTTTCGTCTTACGTGATTTTTTCTATCATAGTGAGATTTTGTCCAGCATGTCCCATTTTTCAAAGTCAATTTTTTTAACTTTCTGTATGAATAAAGTATATAAAAATTATTTTTACATTTATGTCATAGACCCATTAACTGAATATTTACTTGCCCCGTAAGTTTTAACTGCATCTGTTTTTCAGGAAATGTATTGATAGCTGTTGCTATATATTAAAATAAATATTTTCACATGTTCTACTGCCTTATGTATTTCACGTTATTAACTATCAAGATACTATCAAGAACTTCAACTATCTATTACTAACTGAGCCGTACACACAATACGGGACTTCAGATAGTGTAATTGCAAATTCACTGTGAGAGGAATTTTATCTGGCGAACCATGACTGTGGGAGAACAGGAATTTAACTGCACTTAAAATTTAATGTACTGACCAACATTTTACTGTAGTTCTCTTTACTTCATCATTAACTGAGAGCACGCACTGCTGGATTCAACACTGCAGCGGGTGATATTTCTCATCATTCTTCATGATGTAGTGAACAATAGCTTACAAAGAACTTTAAGGTACATTTTAAGGTAAATTTATTCAGCAATTCGTCCTCTTGCCATTTGTGTAGAGCTTGAATACATGAAAGAATAATCAATTACACTGTCATTACTATGTATATTGATGTTCGTTCCTGTAAGAGGATTCATTCCGTTTTGCACTCATCCTAAATCTATTTTCATGAAGCCAATTGACGAATCCTGCAACATGAGAAACAGGAAATATAAAAATAACCTTTTGTAGCTACAAGATTCCTTATGCGTTACAGATATGTCCTATAGAAAACAAGGGACTTCAGCGGTGGTAGGTGACGATCGCCAAATATCTACATTTGTTGTAGGCTAGGCGAAGAGAATAGTACTCCACAATGTTGAACAAACAGACCTGTAGGCAGGCTCTCCAGGTAAACATCACTTCCAAAACAATATTACAATGTGATAAACATAGGACGACTTTATTTGAGGTACTTCAGAATATTCTACCGTATAATTGCATAATGAAACCAAGCGTACCCGAGGGCATACAGTATAAAAGCTACACTTCGAGGTGATTAAATTGTAATCTAATATAAGTAGTTACAAACATTTTTGTAAATTAAATATGACAGAGAGAAAAAATGACTATAAATTATTCCCTTTTCAATAACTTGCTATACACATTTCAATTCATTTGACAAATCAAGTCAATCCTTTATAACATTGTGTTGATCGTGTAGAAATGCTGCTAAGTATTTGTCATAAACATTAATTATATGTTATGTAAGCAAATAGTTTCATTCAAATTTCCGTGAGATAGGTTTAACGATAATTACCATATGTATGCTGAATAATTCACATTCACACCAGTTACTACTGTAACCCTACTTGTTGAAATGAACATGAATGTTAATGTTTGTTAATTTTTTATTCCAATTAATAGTTTAAATCCTTAATAAGGTTATTTATAATTAAATTTCATAAAATTATTCCTAAAATTTTACGCTTATATAAATATATGTACACCACTAGCACTTTAGTCATTGTTATGTTCTGCAATGATTGTTGACAGCTCTCACAACCTTAAATTTATATCATCTTATATGGATCTCCAACATTAATTAAATCCCCAGCACACACCATCAATTAAAATAAAATATATTTCTGCTTCTCGCTATTCTAGTTCATACGTTCTAAGCTCCTAAAGGATCGAAGTAAAGGAAAACCCTGTGCGTCCTGTTCATTCTTATTTCTTGGAGGAGGTCGTCCCATGATACATGAAAATGGAGCAATTTGTTTCAGTAATTCATAAGCTCCAAAGTAACACACAATCTCTTTTTAAAATTAAAATACTTAAAATCTGTCATTGCAGCATTAATAATACGGACACTAAAATTTAAATTTCTTTTTTCTGCTAAAATTCAACTTATTTTTCAAGCCTATCAGTCAAGAGCCAGAAGTAGCCCCTTTCTTGTATAGAGCTGAAGGTTTCCCGATCGTTGGGTTTCGGCCGGCTGGAGTTCGGCATTGCTTCACTCCTTTTATTGGAGAAGTTTTCTGTTACCCTAACGTTTTTTGTGACTGGCGGGGTATTTAATGCGAGTGCTAAAGCCAGACTTAGTTCAGTTGAGTTGATCAGTGAATACATGAGCTGCACAGTTGTGAAGGAGTCGGTCAGCAATATCAGTGTAATAGTATTATTATATTTTTCAAATGGCAAGAGTTCTGGACCACGGCAAATGAGATGCGTTTGCGTGCTGAGCATTGCCACTTCGATTCCCCCACTCCTTTATATTTCCGTCTCTCTCGCACACTGTTCTATAGCTTGTGGGTGTCCTTGGCGCTAGTCTTAAGGGTACCCAAACCGAATTTTCCAAACTGATATAATAATGAAGTTACTAAAATCAAATTTGGAAAAGGCATATTCGATTATTCGCATGTTTTTAATTGCTATAGTCATAATAATAGCTTTATGAATTTCCTATTTTCCTAATCAAACAAAATTGCCACCAGCATATCCGTATAGCTGTAATTATCAGGAGACAATTCGTCATTGTCATTGTCTTCATCGCCTGGGCCTTGCAAATTTGTAATTCTAAGCTCCAAAACCTCTCCACGACTTATTTATTTCCAAAAGTTATCTTCTTACGGCTTTTCTGCACGTCTCACGCGTTTCTCTCAAGCAGGTTATGTTACCTTATCAATCTCTTCCTGAAAAAATCATTCAACATGAGTTATTTAGAGTTATTCCTGTCCGATTTCAAATGCATATTGATTCAACGATATACCTTTTCACGGGTTTTAAACGGAAGAACTGAATAACACTGCTTTGAACTCTCTAGGGTAAACAGGGATTACGAAGCATTCATAAACCTATTAGGTGACTGTTCACGTTTTGCAGATGCAGCATTCAACAGGCCAGCAGGAAGTGCACTATTCTTCTCCACCTCTCTCTCTTTCTCTCTCTCTCTCTCTCTCTCTCTCTCTCTCTCTCTCTCTCTCTCTCTCTCTCTCTCTCTCTCACTCACTCTCTCACTGTCATTTAACACTAAGACCAGCGAGTGTGGTCTATCGAGAAGGACCAACCCGTCATTTTGACGGTTGCAGTTTTATTTGCCCTTTTTAAAATGGTAAACAAATTTGAATGCATACCAGTTTATTTAATATTATTTATACAGTTTACCAGTATATAATTTTACTTCTGTCTGAAGAATTACATGGTAAAATGAGCATTTTAAGCCTAAAAATTTATCCAAATATATGCGATAACCAAATGTAAAATAAACAAATTCCCTTAGCAAATACATGTGTTTCAGCATAAAATTTTGAATACCACAGTATATAGTAGAAAAAAACACTTAAAAACTTTATTTCGTTCAAAGCCACCTGCAGCATCGTATCACCTAACACACATGTATTCAGCATTACCTAAAAATGGTTCACAAATATATTTTCTGCTAAGTTGGATATGAACTTACGTCTGCCTACTTCTTCACCTGTTACTTCCTTATAGGGTACCCATGCATTAATTGCTGCCAAGACCAACACATTGGAAAAAAAAACATGCATGCGCCACCTTCTTCATCCATATTTTACTGTGTACAATCAAGCCATTTGATCGATGACGTCAACGCCGTACTTGGTGTTACTGTAGTACGCCACTGCTTCTGGTAGCTTTTTAGTGTGTCGTTTATTTATAGTAACTGTGTCATGCATTGAACTCAAAAGAAGCACATTTTGTTCTTTTTCCCCTGATAGCATGTCAGAGTTATGTCACCTGACTTATAAAGTGCAGTTCTGAGCAAAGGTGCTGTAGCACAATTTGCTGATTGAGGGATTTCCCTTCTACATTTGTTCACTGTGCCCACAATGCTTGTACTTTTACGCTTCAAACTTTCTGCAAGGCACTTGGTTGTGGAAAAATTGCCACATGTAGTATTTCTTCCTGCAAAGCAAAGGGATGTATAAGATGCATTAGAACATGATCTGCAACAGGAACACCTATGGGGCGTTGATCGTCCTTGCCCATGTGAGGAAAACCACTCACCAGATACTTTGAATTTGCATCAACTACAAGCCAAAACTTTATTCCAAATTTATCCGGTGTATTGTTCATATATTGAATGAAAGAGCATCTAGCCATGCAAGGAAACAGTTGACCATCCACAGTGATATTTTCACTTGGAATGTAACTCTACAAGGAATTGGCAACAAAGGGATTCCAGACAGGAGTAGCAGCTGCAAAGCAATCTGTACTTAGTCTTTGAGAACGTGTGTGCCAGTCATAAAATCGCATAAGCCCCAAAATTTCAGTGACGTCCACAGTGATACGTTCACTTGGAATGCAACACTCCCAAGGAATTGGCAATAAAAGAATTCCAGACAGGAGTAGCAGCTGCAAAACGATCTGTACTTAGTCTTTGAGAACGTGTGTCCTTGTCATCAAATCGCATAAACCACAAAATTTCAGCGACATCCACAGTGATATTTTCACTTGGAATGTAACACTGCAAGGAATTGGCAATAAAAGGATTCCAGACAGGAGTAGTAGCTGCAAAACGATCTGTACTTAGTCTTTGAGAACGTGTGTCCTTGTCATCAAATCGCATAAACCTCAACATTTCTGCGAACTTGTTTCTGCTCATTGTGTTCCTAAAATCTGGTGGTCTCCAGGTGTTCGACAATAACAACTTCTACGGATAGTTTTTTTGCTCCAAAATACATAAGTGGTAACACGAATTGCACCACTTGTGCAATAAAGCTTTCTTACTCATTGACAAAGTCTCTGCAGAGTGCCATAAACCAATCAGGAAGGAAACCAACAGATTTGGACAGATCCGAAGGCTATTGTTCACACTTACGTACCCGTCAAAATGACGGATGGCGGTCCTTCTAGTAGGAGTTGTTTGTACCAGGTTTTAGAAAGGTCCAAAATGCTTAACTCTTTGTTAAGGTCCAAAATGACGGATGCGGTCCTTCTACTTTAAACAAACACATTCTCTTGTTCAAATTAGTTCTAACATATCATGTCAATCATTTACATTTCAGTGTTAAGTAAGTAGAAGTATACGTACACACATAAACCCCACCAGCAATGATGGTCGTTGGATGCTTACGTCATAATGTCTCATTATAATATATTGGTACTTTATTTATTTGTATTCCAAAACCTATTTGACCTAAACATGGAGGTTTACCTTAAAAAAAATCGTGTTAGAAAGATTACTCCTTAATCACTATATTTAAACCTCGTGGATTACCTTTTGGAACATTTGAAATTTTATCTTAGAGCAAATAGTTTTTATTAGAGATGGATGCACTTGGTGCTCGTCTCTTACGGGGAATGTTATTCACAACCGTAGGACCGCAATTGGTTGGTGGCCCAGAGCATTTAAGAACAAATCATCTGAAAAACACATCTGTAGGGGGGCAACGTGTGTTAAAAGTTACGTGAGTAAAATTCCTTGAAAGTTGCCGACCGCGCCGTGGCTCAGTTGTTAGACAGCTTGGCTCTCACCAAGGCGGCCCGGGTTCGATCCCAGGCGACCGCAAAGTTTAGATTTGTGGTGGACAACACGGCGCTGGGGCGGGTTTTCTCCGGGACTTCCGGTTTCCCCCGCCATATCATTCCACCGGTGCTCCATCTTCATCTCATGTATCATCAGTGTCACCGCCTGCGGTGCCGTATGTAGTAAAAGCGGGCGTTAAACACTACGCATTTCATTTGAAAGTTGCCAGGGTAAGCAAGCAGTGCAGCACAAGTTGGTGCATGTAAGAGAGACGTTTGCCTCATGGACGCGAGATAGCATTTGAATCTCGCTCGGTAACCTGGGTAATTTTTTCTGGGTTTTCCCTTATGATGAAAGATGAACGGGAGAGTTAGGACTCATTTGACCATCATTTCACCCACTTCATTCATTCTGCTATATTGCCTAAGCGGCTGCAGGACATTTATGAAGAAAAAAGCAACAGAAAATAATAAAAAGAGTGCTACGGAAAAAGGTGTGTTTGCTCTATGTGATTGTAAAAGGTGAAAGTGACTATGTTAGCATTTGAATAACGATTCTAGTGACGAATAAGGTGTGTTTGGTGCAATTATAGTTTGTCGTTTTGTCACAGTATTTAGAATGTGAAGTATATAACTTTTTAAATATCAGGAATGAGAGGTTAGGCCTTACTGCCAGTGAAATTACCTGATTGAATTCACCTAATTGAAAGATTACACATACTTTTTGTTATCAGGACTGATGTGCGTGAATAAAAGGAAAATAATATAAATTATTTACGGAATAAATTCAAAATGATGAGCAGGTAGATATGGGGCTATCTAATTGCCTAAATCAAGTATTCAGCAGGATGTGTTTAAAATGTTACTTTCTCTTCTAATTACCGTTTTATGCAAATAAATTTTGGAAGGTGACTATAATCACAAAAAAAAATGTGATTGTCCCTGTTTCAGGGTAGAAGCGCAAACGAACATCGCAGGTTGTTTTTGCTTTCAAAGACAACAGATGTTGGAGTCGACTTCTCTTGTTTGTCCGCAGGGTTGGTTAAACCTATTACACAAGCAATGCGGGTGGACAACAAAAACAATCACATACAAGAATAACACAAACGACAAATCGCCGAGTCCTGTAGTCCACCATGTAGTCGATGTTGGAGCTACATTTTCGGGAATACAGAACACAAACTGCAAGCAAATTTTTTTAATTTTAAAATTCAGAAAAACAGATATGAAATAAATGTAGCTCTGTTACATATGTTGCATAAAGCCCAGTTTAAGACATTGTAAAAATAAAATTTGATTTAAAATTATGATAATAAGATACTCAAACCAATGCAGTAATATGGTACTTATGGGTTATTCTGTCCCTATAAATTACTTAATTGTATGTTTTATTTAATCGGCTATTGTGTATGTGTATTTTAATGGAATTCTTGTGGGATACTGTTTATGTGGAAAAATGAATGACAAATAGTAAATAGCTGTAAGAATAACTTAGGTATGTTAAAATTAATGTATTTTATTAACTTGCATTCTTTATATATAGACAGAGCCAACTTCTGTCATGAAGTTAAGAGTAATATAGACAGAGCCAACTTCTGTCATGAAGTTAAGAGTAAGGTGAAGGAAGGGCAATTAGAATAAGGCTGTATAGATAGCACATTTAAGTCAGTCTTATGTTAGAGACTCAGCTTTTGCTAGGTACAGAGCGAAGGTTCAGTTAATTACAGAGAAAAAGACTTTATATCAATTTTATCATTTCGCCTAATAACAATGGCGTTTCAGATATAAATTAGCAGATTTGGTACTGGAACATTCTAGTTAAAGTTTGGCAGTACCATTGAAAAAAAGGCCTACCCCGAATGGAGGTATTTTAGCTTTGTTGCAAAGTCCGGGGTCTTATCCTCGATGTTTTTACATCGCAGAATATAAGGGTTTACTGAGATAAATTATTAGAGGCTAATAGTGCCCAAAAGAACACGCTCAAGTTGTACAGACATGGCGTTTGATGTGAGGGTATCTTCTGCTTGGCATTTCCGCGACTG
>CM060952.1:64339646-64407146 GCA_030765055.1 Mantis religiosa | reverse complement strand
TGCCAAGTTGTGTTGACCAACTCCTCCCGCCAACCGCCATTAAACTTACTTTACACCAAATAAAATTTAATTATATAAAAGAAATCGAGCACGAAGATAGAAGGGCCAAAAAACTCTGCCTGATATTAATGGAAACTAAGTGTGATACTCACCGATAGAATGCTTTCTGAGCAAGAACTTTACTCCAAGAATCACAGCACCAACTATCTCATCCTCGAGAGAACCTATTTGGTTAAGCCCGGTGCATGCGTCACTCAAGACTGAGAAAAGCATAGGAAGCCTAAACCAAATGGTATCGATTCAAGGCTTCTTACAGAAAAGATCAAGACATTTAGATGAGTAGAGCCATATTAAAAATGCAATGCCATATCCGGGATTTGAAACATGGATCTCCCGCTCTCCGTGCGGTTGCTCTAAATTACTGAGCTACTGTGCCCAACATGCAACATGACATTAAATTCTCCAACTGAGTTGCATGTTTCCCAATAAGCCACTGAAGGCTCTCATATGCTATGAGACGCGCACCTTTTGTGGCGGCTTACTATGCTGTAAGGATGGAATTCGATTTACCCAAAATAAAAGTATAGTGGTTTAACTATGAAACCTGTGATATAAGTACCTACATCATACTAAGTTGCCACAAATGGTGCATGTCTCATAGCATGAAAACCACTAGTGGTTTATCGGGAAACATACGAGTCAATTGGATAGTTTAATGTCATGTCGGCATGTTGGCCATTATAGCTCAGTGGTTTAGAGCAACCACACGTAGAGTGGAAGATCCGTGGTTCAAATCCCGGCTATGACATTGAATTTTTCAGTCTGGTTCTACTCAGCCAAACCTTAGCCTACCCACGGCTAGTGGGAAAGAAATGATAATTTCGGATCAAGACATTGTCCCGAAAAACAACCAGAAAGAAACTTGATGACGCAATTGTTTTTATATTTTCTACGAAACCAAAGTCTGAGCAGTGATACGTAGAGCATGGTGGCACAAATAAGGAAAGCAGTAGATACCTTTAAAGACAGAAAAACTTATTGTTTTGTTTTATTAAATTGAAATTTAGCCTATCCAATATTTCCTTTTATACAGCACTACATTATGAAGTTTTCCTCACCATTATTTTTTTTTTTCAGAAAATAAATGCTAAAACAACCAATTTTGCAGCAATATGTCTTTTGATTTAATGTATGCTGTTCTTTCCAACACTCCCATTATGAACCTTCACGACGCTTTTTCACTGGATGGTGAATTATCTTCCATATGAGAATAGAATGGGATAGCCAGACATACTGATTTTATCATAGTCGGTGCACCATTTTGTACCTTAGGGATGCCTCACACGAGTTCACGAGACAAAAGGCTAAATCTTTGTAAAGACAAATTTACAGTGCTACTACATTGCGGGAATCGACTTAGGTACCAGAGGTATATGTGGAATGTTGTTAGAAGGTATCTGTTTCTGACAAGGAGAATTATAATGTTCTTGCTTGTCTCTTACAGACCTGGAGCTACGCCAGAGGTTTGTGCAGTATCCAGAAGTTTCTCAGGCATCAGCTGAAATGTAAGTACTTACCATAACTCCAAACAATTTCTTAAAGAATTTATATGGACCTAATGTGTTCCATAAATTTTGAAACAGGGCAAAAATTGTGTACTGTTTACCCTAGAATTGAAAATTCCGCTCCATTTCATACAATTTATTTAATTTTACGTAATGCTTACAAAATCTCGCAACACAATCTATATCCTTGTTAATAATAACATAATGATTCAAAATTTTCCAGTGTATAAATAATTACTTCCATTTAAATGACCCCACAAAATAGCACAAGTAACGGGTCACTCATACAATATTATTTCATTTCTTCGTCCATAGAGTAATAGAACTCTCAACTTTCCCAATTTTTTGATTTTACTTTCTTCATTTCTCTTAATAGTTTGTACATGTTTCTGTACTGAGAATGAAAGACGCGATATCGGCGTTAAATGGACTGTTATTTCTTTCAAATAATGTTTCCTCTGAATAGCAACACATCAGCCAAAATGTGACAACATGGAAGGAACTCAGCTGTGTAAGCGGAATTCGTATTACAAATTGTGGCCTTACAGTTGTTCAATGGTGCTTGTGCATAGTACTTTCTTCACAGTTTAATTATACATGTGTTTTCTCTATACTACCTTGAGTGTCGTAACTAACTTTCAGTGCGTGATTTGTGAAATTTCAAATGTTTCCAAAAAAAACGCAAATTTATTGATCAAGTGTGCCTAAAGCTAATTCTTATGGGAACACTATTTATTAATCAGAATTAATTATTTCCAAAATTTGGTAGGCTAACAGAACCACCGTTAGTGTTTAAGGGTATCATAAGAAAGCTAAGTAAATACGTGACATAACTATATATTCTGGTTACACAATAACAACTGAAATGAACGGTAAGAAATTTAGTTTTGTTACACTTTGTATGTGTATGGAAATAGTGATTATAAGAGCGAGTTGCGTGCAGTGATCCATTTTATGAGTGCAAAGGGAACTACCCCCACTGAAATTCATCGTCAGTTATGCGAAGTCTATAAGACACAGTGTATAGACGTCAAAAACGTGCGAAAAAGGGTCAGAGAGATCAAAGACGGACGTAGAGACGTCCATGACGGTCAACGTTCTGGTGGGCCTTCGGGTTCAGCCGAAACAATTGCAAAAGTGGAGCAAGAAATGTTTAACAATCGGCGTGTGCGAGCTCTGCAAACTTATCCCTGAAGTCAGTAAGACTACGATTGACAAGATTTTGACCGAACATTTGCATTATCGCAAGGTGTGTGCGCGGTGGGTCCACAAAATCCTCACCGAAAACCATAAACGGCAACGTGTTGAAGCGGTCCACCCATCCCCCTACAGTCCAAACTTAGCACCTAGTGATCATGATCTGTTTCCTGAGTTGAAATCACACCTGGGTGGAAACACATTTCCTGATTTGAAAAACCAGGTTGAGCGCTACCTGCGCAACTTGTCGGCAGAGTGCTATGACAAGGGTATACAGAAACTGCCACAGCGCATGCAAAAGTGCATCGATCGCAATGGTGATTACGTTGAAAAATAGCTGTAGGTTCCGCATTTCCAACAATTTAACATTCATTGACGATAAACATGTTTTCTATATTAAATAAAATTGGAGACCTTTTACTGACACGCCTCGGTAGCGTAGATGGTAGTGTGTCTGCTTCACGTTCAACAGGTCCTGAGTTCGAATCTCGGTTAGGGTGAGCTACCTGGATAAGGTTCTCCCGGGGTTTTCCCTTATCCTGGAAGACGAATGTCGAGTAGCTCTAAGCTCCATGGACCCGGGACTTATTTATCATTTCACCAATTTCATTCATCGTCCAATATGACTTTACGTTGGAGGACGAAATCAGAAAAAAGCCAGATATTTCAGATAGTAATAATATAAAAAGAGTGGCTGCAAAAATGCAGGAGACAAAACGATGGTCCCTTAATATGTTCTTTATTTAAGAAACAACTTTGTCATATACAATACATGATCTCAAGCACACAACCTGTATGTTGCTGATTGCTTTGTTAATTCTGACCATCAGCTTTATATCAGCGCTGAGCTAATTTTAATTCGCTCCAAAGTGGCTTTGACTGGCTTATTGTTTGTTTCTTGGGAGACTAAAAGCTTTTCGTAGGAGACAGGCTGAGTCACCACAGAATCAATTAACTTCTTTAAATTGAAGCGTTTACTTAAGGAAACTTTTAAATATTTCTTCAGGAACACTGAGATATCAGAGATTTTAAATGCTTTTAGAAAACTTGTTCAACTGTAATTATTTACCGTTATGTTTATATTTCTCTTACACTTCTTAAAACGGCGAACGATTTTAAATATGTATGTATGACAACCGTTAAAACCTGCAACTATTTATCCGTTTTGGGGCAACGTTTCCATCGCTTTAATCAATAAACGGCATTTCTTTGAGCCAAAGTAATTTCCTATAAGGACTCAAATACACGCAAAGGTCACCGAATATCAGATTTAGAATGACTTGGTTGGTAAACTTTTACATTGTGTTGTTAGTCATGCAATGGGGTTGAGCTTCCATGGTCAAAATTAATTAAAAATGTACAATTTGGATAAATCGTTAAACAAAACAACCTTCTAACTTCGAAATAATTATGATATAAGACCCAATAAAGAAAGAATCATCGCTCAATCCTAAACGTCTTTTTTATTGATAAGGACTTCAGTGCAAATTTATGCTCATCCAACCTTACTTCTTTTACTGCATTTCCTTTTCCTGACTAAAATAACTGCTTAAACTGCACCTCATATCGTAATTTCTTTCATGTATCTCTTCCCCATTGCTTCCTGTGTACCTCTACGGAAGTTTCTCCCAACCTGTTGCATAACTGCTCTTTCTGATAAGTGGCAGCATTGTTCTTTGTTGGCGCACTCTTTCTAAAAGTGTATTACTTACTTTTATTTCTCTTTGTTGAAAGACTCATGGTCACACACTTTTACTTCCGTACTATGTACACGGTAGATGGAGAAAATACTGATTCCATGCAGCAACTTCACAACAGATTTTACTGGGAATACTGTTTTGAGGTCTCCTGAAGTAGAAAAGTTTTGTTATAAGAAAAAAAATCCGCAAGGCGTTATGCATATGCACACACGTGTGTCTGCCCATCTGTGAGAAGAGCATAACTGAATAATGAGGAGTTGGTTAATTAGCAAACGTGGTACTTAAGCCTCCATCTTTCAAGGACACTACACGAAGATTTTTGAAGAAGACCCTCAGCTCATACTACAGCGTATATGACAAAATACCATATGCTTAAAATATTTGCATTCGAAAAAGAAATGTATTTCTTAAATTTTTGGCTATTTCATTTAAATTCATGACATTTTGAGATGTTGATAACCACTATTAGTTAACGTAAATAGAGTTTTATTACAACAGGACAATGCAACATCCCATACTGCTCGAACAGCAATGGAAAAACAAAATAAGGAATTGTGAGGAATTGAACTGCTACCACACCCAGCATACAGCTCTGGTCTCACACCATAAGATTATAATCTATTTCGATCCATGGCTCATTTTCTATGTGAAACAAATTTTGATCACGCAAGTGGGTGTCATCGAACTCTTCGCCTCAAAAACCAGATACGGTATCATTGTGGGATAAAAAACCTCGCCGAACGATGGCTCAGGACCATAGAATCTAATGGCCTATACTTCGAAAATTATATAACTTCTTGTCAGAACACAATTCAAATAATATTTTTACATTAAAGACGACATCACTTATGAGGCGTTATCTATACATTGCTAATAAGCTGGACATACCAACTGGGAACGCTTATTCCTCTCAGAGCATTCTTCGAAACTGAGTAATCTATTTCCAGTATTATTTCACTCTTGAGAAGCACTATTACTCCAATATGCATAATATCTAAAGCATGTAATTTAAACGGTTCCGACTAAAGGGAATACACCAGGCTTCAAAATTACAATTGGAACATTTTGCAGTTACAGCACGATTTTATTTATCATTTTTGAGAAAAATGAAGCTAATATAAGAACCCAGCATGCTTTATTGGAAGCATTGTTACTTAAAAGATAACAATGGAAATGTTAAACAATGACTAATCGCACAAATGACACACATTTGTTATCTGTGTTGCATATTAAACTGATTCATCCGAAAATGTAATTTTGGTATAATCACCTCAAATGTGAATATATACTTGCACTTTACATTACGTTTATTTTGTGTGCGTATATGTGTGGCAATAAAAATCTAAAATATCTAAAGCATCTATTCATTCCAAATTATGTACGTGCGGAACCAATAAGCGAAGGCTAGGAAATAACATCACAAACAAATCAGTGCTAAACTTTTATGCGATAGTGGCAGTTTTCATGGAAACATGAAATAGAAAATATTAGAAACATAACTCCACAGATAGGTTTAAGTCGCATTCTAAATTTTTTTATTTCAAGTAGTACAGTAAAGGAAAAGCTGTATTTAATATAAAACTAAAACCTGGAAATAAAATTGGCATAAGCCAATCCGAATCTGGGATTTTCCTAGATTAACAAAACAAAACCTAGATATGTTCACAAAGGTCTATGGCTCGCCTCGGTAGCGTAGATGGTAGCATGTCTGCCTCACGTTTAAGAGGTCCCGAGTTTGAATCTCGGTCAGGGTGAGTTACCTGGATAAGGTTTTTTCCGGAGTTTTCCCTTATCCTAAAAGACGAATGTCGGGTAACTCTAAGCTCCATGGACCCTGGATCCATTTGAGCTTCATTTTATTCATTCCATTCATCGTCCGATATGACTTCATGGTTTGGGCATATCGCCCGTTCCGGCTTCCTAGACCGCTCCAGGGTTTCCTGGGTCGTCCTCTGTCTGTTCTTCCTTTTGGATTATAGTTGAATACATCATTTGGATATCTTCCATCTTCCATTCCTTATATATGTTCATGCCATTGTTGCCTTCGTTCTGATATTTTGTCATGGATTGGTTCGATTTCTAATTCCTTTCTAATATCCTCATTTCTTATTTTGTTCAATATTGACAACCTTTAACGCTTCTTAAAAATTTCATTTCTGCAGTCTATATTTTATTTAAACCCTTTTATGTTGGCACCCAGGTTTCGTTTCCATATAGTAAAGTTGGAATAGCCATTACCTTATACATCATCATTTTTGTATCCTTTCTCGCTCTGCTTTTAAAAGTTCTTTGGATTGTCCCACATATTGCTCGGAATTTGTTTACTTTTTCTTCTATATCAGCATTGTTTCTAAAACAGATGTTACATCCTAAACATTTAAAACTGAATATTTTTTTTTTCTAAAATATTATTTCCTACCACAATTTTTGATTTTACAATATAATTTCCTTTAAAACCACAATTTTTGTTTTTTCTTCTGATATTTTAAAATTATACATTTGTACTATATTATTTAGAATATACATTGATTTTTGCAGTTGATTTTCATTCTCATGAATCAATATTTGGTAATCCGCAAAGAGGAGGGTATAGTCCAGTATTGGTAGAAATTTGTTCTGTTAACCTATCCCCAGTATTAATTCTTATAGTTGTATTTGTGTATATGCCTTTTACTGCATTAATAATATGTGGTGGGTAACCCTTAGTATCTAATATTTTTCACAGCTTTGATCTATTTATTATATCAAAATTCTTTTCCAGGTCAATGAATGCGATATGTGTTTCCAAATTTTTTCCCCTTGTTTAAAAAAGAAATGTTAAAGCACGTAAATTACACACACAAAAAAGAAAAGATAAATGGCGCCCTGGAATATGGTGTGAAAGTATATTCTGGGAGAGAAAGCGACCAATATTTGCCATTAAGTTAATTCTGGCTAAAAACTTTACTGACGGATACAAAGGGTTTGTGTTGTCTTTTATATGTGTGTTACGCCGGCTGTTTATTTTGGCATTCCAGGATCCATATTTGTTTTTCCTAGTTCTGGCGTTATGATCATGCATTCAAAGAATGTATTGTTTAGCCTAACAGTGTTTATTATCTTTTATTATCATTATTGCTCAACAAAACTGTTTTTCTGCCTGTTTATTTATCTAGAATGTTCGTGGAATAATATTTAAATAAATGACTTGCAGGTAAAGTAAATACACCTGATTTTATTGAATAATGAGGTCAGAGAATTTTATAAAAGATTTAATTAGTATGAAAATATTGAATTGTATTAATACGTGGGTCAACTTAAAAGTCCCGAGTCTCGCAATAAAAAAATAATATGTTTTTTTTTCTTTATTTCTGAATATAATCTCCAGAAAGACTAATACAATTGTCGTATCGGTATTCTAATTTAATTTAACCATCTTTGTAGTGCGATTTATCAAGGGTCCTCAAAATATCTGTTTACCTCATCACTGACGTACTCGTTGCTGTGAAACCTTCATCCTCCAAGAAATCGTTTGATGTTCAGGAACAGGTGGTACTCACTGGGTGCTAGATCTGGCGAATAGTGTTCAAGCAATTTGAACTTTAATTCGCACATTTTTTCCGTTGCAGTTACTGAACAATGGGCCGGAGCATTGTTGTGAAGAAACAAGATTATTTCTTTGCCAGAGGAGGTCTTTTTCTTTTCACTTCAACGCTGAAACGTTGCAGTAAGCTTACGTAGTTGTCACCAGAAATACTTGTACCCTTTTTCAAGGATGTGTACCCCAGAAAATACTCGGCTTAACCTTGCTAGCTGAAAAAATTGACTTTGCATTTTTGCAGTTGGTTCACCAGGTGCAATCCACTGTTTTGACTGTTATTTGTTTTCTGGAGTGTAGTGATGTATCCAAGTTTCAGCCATGTTAATAAGCCGTCTCAAAATTGCATTGGGATTTTTACGGTAGAGCTCTAAATTCCCTACGGAAACAGTTTCTCTTTGCAACTTTTGTCAAAGTGCCAACAAACGCGGCACCCAACTTGCACAAATCATGTGTAAGCCCAAAACATAACTTAAAATATTACCTGAACGTTATTTTGATATATGTACAGCCTCTCATATCTCAAAAAACGTTAATCTGCCGTCTTCCATTACTAAACGATGCATTTTTTTCAATGATCCTTGGAGTTGTGAATTCCACAGCGTGCCCAAAGCGAGGCTCATTACTAGTGCTCGTACGTCCCATTTTAAACTCCGCAACCCACTTTTTAATCATTATATATGAAGGGGCAGAGTCTTTCAATGTACCGTATATTTCCTGCTTGACTTCTTTAGGCGTTAAGCCTTTCAAATGGAAGTTTTTAATCACTGCCCGTTTTTCCAAAACCTTCATTTGTTTAAAATTCTGTCATTCAGAAACTAAACAAGCTATTGAGCTGTAACTATGGATACAAGCTAGTCTAGATTTAAACTATATGATGTTATCCTTCAAATTGGACAGTGGCGCCATCTCTATGGGAGACCTGGCACTTATCAGCCGGCCCTCGTATAGTCAGGCGACGATGCGCCGTGGTAAAGCGTGCGACGTACACTCGGGATCATGGGTTGGAAACCCATGGCCGATCTTCCTAATACATGGTTTTATTCGGGGGTTTCACCGAGTTGCTTGTCGAATACTGGGAAAATTAATTACATCTTCAGATTTTACGGTCCCACAATTGCACATCACCTCTCATTTCACTTTTTTGTCAGTTGCTTGACGTTTTACGGCTGTCAGTGTCTGGACATTGCATGGCAGTGAAAAGTAATACTCCATGTGAGTATATATCCTCTAGATTGGGGGCAGTCTCCGAGACACGGGTATTCACTGACTTGTATTAGCCTACACTAGGTAGAGGGACTGTAGCGTAGCGGGCTAAGGCAGCATGCCTTTGTCAATGACCACGGAAATCAACTCGGGTTCGATCCCACCCATGTGGTGGAGATTTTAAGTCCCGGGTATAGGACCGGTGCCCACTCAGCATCATGAGGAAAGTGAGGAGCTTACGCTAGGTAAGCGGCCCTGGTCACGGAAACCAACATTCCGGCTGGGGGATGCCGAGATGCTGACCACATCTCCACCCCGTATCGGTTGGATGATCGTCCACCTCCACCGTAAGTGGGCGTGAGGCCGGCAGTCGGGTTGGTAGGCCTTGGCCCTCTTAGGGCTGTTTGCGCCATGAGGGGGTTAGGTAGAGGAACTAATTGTAGTAGCTGCCATTGGGACGTTAATAATGAAACGCTAAGTTCCAGCCAACCTGCATCTCCCATTATCTCCTCCCTCCCGGAGAGGCCCGACAGGTAATTAAATACAAAAAAGCGTTCTAAGGATTGAGGTGCTATATCCCTTTGGAACTTGAAATGATTCATGATAATTCATGATAAAAAACATGATAATTCATGTTTATAAAATAACTATAACAACAAAGAGCAAGTGAAATACTTTGTGTTTATCAAAAACTGTTTCACTATTAGTATATCTGTATCACCGACAAGTACAAATGCTGAGAAACTAACATGAAGCATAAATAAATGTTCTCAGCGTCTCACAGCGAGGTGTATGACGTTTTGAATGCGGTAACAGGTGCTTTTGTTCGCTTACTTTTTCGTGTTGTAAAACCTTGCCAAAACCACATCTAATCATATTTTTGCATTATTATACTTGTTATTACTGGGCAATTCCCTATTCCTGGATATCCATATCCATACAACCTTTTGTTATAAGTTTCATATTAAAACATTGACCTTTTCCTCCACCAAAGTGACGTTGTATCCATGGCTTTCTGCATGCTTATTCGCTAACATGGGCAAACATTATTAACTATTAAGATGTGAATAAACTACTAAGAGCTGCGAAAACGTTAAAACTGACATAAAGCTAGTGATGCGGTAGAGAAGTGCTTTGCTCAAAAGCTATTTAGAAAACTTGGCTTCTGGCCAAGAGCACTAACTGCTTGAACATGGTGAGGCAAGCCTTGGGTTTGGAGTTTGAGTTTATATTGCTGTTATTATTTGCCTGATTTTTCTTTTTTCTCCTTGTCTTTACTGTCTCTACCAGTACATAGTCGCCAGAGAAGTCAGTTCACTAAAATATTCAATAGGTAGATTCGTGTGCACGTGTGTGTTAGTGAACAGCATAACAAAAGTGGAAAGTAGGTTAAATGCCAAACTTGGTACTTGAGTTCAGCATCTTCGAAGGATGCGACACGTTTTTATATTTTCCAGAGTAATTTCTGAATCCAAATTACCTTTCACGTGAATTTTATGTTGATTTTCTTCTTAATTATTAAAATACGTATATATTTCATTTGTTTAAGTTATTTTTATAATACGAATTGCCTAATTTGAACTATATTTGTAGTTACTTTCATTCTGAATAGCTGTAAATGTAGATCTTGTGAAAGCACACAGTTAGAGCAAACGATTTTTTTCTTCTTTTTTTGTAATTTAAGCCCTTCAACATTAACACATATCGGACGATGAATGGAATAGGTGAAATTATGCTCAAATGAGTTCAGGGTCCATGAAGCTTAGAGTTACCAGACACTCGTCTTTTAGGATAAGGTAAAACCCCGAAAAACCTTACCCATATAACTCGCCCTGACCGAGATTCGAACTCGGGACCTCTTGAACGTGAGGTAGACATGCTACTATCCACGCTACTGATGCGGGCACAAACGACTATTGTTTCTTTTGGAGGAATTATTTGTTATTTTTATGACATATTGCTTTGCATGAATGCGAGGTCTTGGTGTTTGCTTGCTTTTGTTTTCTTCCCCACCCAGTCATAAAAGCGAACTGAATTTCAAAGCTATCAAATAGCTTAGATGACCTGAATATTGTTTTACTCCACTATATTTCTCTATTCCATTCAAACTACAAGGAAATATGTTAGAGGACTGTTCAATAAAGAATTATCACATTTTTTTTGACAACGTATCTTTACTCATACTTACAATTTTGAGGGTCCTTCTCAAAATAGTGTCCCATGTATGCGATGCACTTGCCCCAGCGTTTCTACCAGTCTTCAAAGACATGCTGGTAACCATTTTTGAGATATTCTTCAAAATCACCTCCGTAGCCTTCACCACTGCTTCTGATCATGGATAATACCTCCCTCGATGGCGTTTCTTTAAATTAGGGAATAGAAAAACGTCACTTGGGGCTAAATTGGGACTATAGAGAGGGTGAGGGATGCACTTCACGTTGATTTTTGCAAGATATTCAGCAACAGCTTTGGCAATATGCGGCCGCGCATTATCGTGGTGCAGCATCCAGCCTGCTTCACGGAAATGTGATGTTTTGCCCCTGATATGAACTTGCTATGTTTTCAGGACATCCGTGTAGTATTGTCCAGTTACTTATGTGTGTGCAGGTACAACATGCTGATAAACCATTCCATGAATATAAAAGAATGAGATGACCACAACTTTCCCAGCAGAAGCAACCACTGAGCTTTGCTGTTTGCTCTCAGGATCAAAATGATGTAGCCAAGCTTCATCAGAAGTGATTACGTTTGAAAAAACTCCGGATATTCCTCTAACATCAACTGTAGCTGCTTGTTACCTCCATTGCAGCGGTAGGCGATACTGAACATGTCTGAACTTACCTGGTTCTCAAAGGCGGGAACCAGGAGTACCAACTTCGTGTTTGTTTCACATTAAGCTAACAGAATATAATAAGGTTGAATTTTAGCGTGAAAAATTATGACCGTAAAAGAATTATGATCATTCTTTATTGAAAAACTCTCGTGACAATCAGTTCTGCAAAGGTTTTTCATAAT
Source organism: Mantis religiosa (assembly GCA_030765055.1). Taxonomy (NCBI): domain Eukaryota; kingdom Metazoa; phylum Arthropoda; class Insecta; order Mantodea; family Mantidae; genus Mantis; species Mantis religiosa. Next base: position 64,394,886 of record CM060952.1, on the reverse strand, counting down.
TAATAGGTAGTGAATGGATTAGTAACCTTCAATAATAAAGTTTACTGAAGAATAGAAAAGTCATATGAGTGCAACGATAATCACCATGTCAGTATCCTTCATCAAAACTTACAGATCGATGGTCACTTAAGTGTAAACAAACCATGAACGCAGTAAATTATAGTTGCGGTGCATCATGTTAATTCTCGTTCATCTAATCACCAACAGTAAACCTTGCTGTAGATTGGTGGTGAATGCTAATTATTCTCTGATAATTACTCAAGTAAAGCACCCAAATGTATATCTAGGTATGTCTTAGTGATGTTACAAAATATTTCCTACTTAACTTCGTGTTTGTATAAGTTGTATTTTGAAAAGTTGTGTAATTGGATATTATTTTCAACGGTAGATTAATATGGAAAACAAAAGGTGATGCCCAAAATTGTGTTACCATGTGATAGATATTCATTTGGAACTAACAGTCCATATGCCAATAAAGTGAAGCATGAAAAGACTGATTCGTACTTGGTACGGCCAAGCAGGAAACGTATACAAATTTGGTCATGTATCTAAACATGTAACCAGGTGATTATATCAGTGAGAACTCATATAAGGGGCTATTTTTAAATCAGCTTGAGCCATTATGCAAAAACCTTTGGCCAATTAAAACGTCATCTGCTAAGAACATTATGTCTGACATTTCGAATATACTGCAGAATTAAATAACTCTAATGTTGAATACAACAAATATAATGATTGCGCTTTTTACCAAATTCCCAAATTCTTTCAATAATGTCGCTACAATGCCTTCTGTAATTTTAAGCAACGTCGTTAAAATTATACATGGATGTGTATAGTTCTCAAGACAACTGAAAAACCATCCATTGGATGAAATTCATTTGAGACTTACTAACTGTAGACGTAAGGAACCAATTGTATCGGACACATACTGATAACATGCAACGCAGCTATTATTTTCTTGAAATTTAAGTGTTCCAACGTTAAAACATATCAGACCATGAATGAAATGGGTGAAAGGATGCTCAAATGAGCCCAGTATCCATTGAGCTTACAGTTTCCCAGAATTCCTCTTTCAGGATAACGGAAAACCTCGAAAAAGCTTAGCCAGATAACTTACCCTGACTCAGATTAGAGCTAGGAACTTCTTGAATCTGAGGCAGACACATTGCCACGCGACAGAGGCGAGCAGCAGTTGTTCTTCGATGGCACAAATATCCTGGAACAGAATATAAAAAAACTATGGAGCACAGATGTAAGGGTAATTCCACACATAAGTGAAACAGGTCAGTTGTGGCTGATAGGAAACTCTAACCCTCAGCAACTTCATTTAATAACCACCACAATGCATATTTTGATAAGCGGAATTGTTCTTCAGATTTTTTTTTTTTTTTTTTTTAATTTTCAAGGAAGGTGGAAAACGATCCTTTTTCACGTGCTTGGACTTTGCAGTTTATTACTATTTAAATAAAATAGGTATATTATCAAATCCTAAATATAACTTCATGAAAATTGAAGTCATTTAATGCAACTTCATTGCCATTAAACGAATAGACCGGTCCACACCCGCGTTCAAATGTGACTATAATCAACTCCTTGGTTTGAAGTCATTTAAGCGATTGCTGAGGTGTTAACTTTCATACTACGATTTGATTCTTATCATTTCTCTTCACTCCCTTGTTTCACATGTGCTTTCAGGCTCATGGTGTACAGCGGTGCCGGAAGATGGCGCAGGTATTATTTGCACTGAAGTGCTCTCCTCACCATCGTGCGGCGTTGTGTGATCACTGTCTTCAATTGGCGGGGGTGGGGGGCACTTACAGACGCCTAATGCCGAGTGCTGGAGATTGCACATCGGGTCTTGCAGCGGGAATGAAAAATCTTTGGTTTCATTAGAAAATTCTGTGCGTCTGTAGAATACTCCATTCAACTCTTGTGCGCTTCTTTCACTTGAATCCCCCCTTTATCCTGTAAGCTCAACTTTTGGCGGTTAACATGAACTACGGAAAGTATGACTGAAGATACTTTTGAGCGGAGGTATACTCAGACCACGACAATCAGCTTCAGTGATATGTTTCATTTACAAGAGTTCTATTATTAGGAGATTATTCTTCCCGTGAACTTCAGTCATAATTTAAATACGTAGACTAAATCTGGTAAAGCTTAAGTTTGTCATTAAATGAAATAATGGTAAGGGGGAAAGCACTGACAGGAACTTATTGCACCGAATCTTGGACTGATCTCTTCAGAAATATCTAAAGTGTGATCTACAGTAAAACCCGGGTAATCCGTTAAGCGTTGGCAATGGACTGGACTGTTAAAGGAAAATGCGGAAGATAGTCCAACTTCCTTAATGCAAACAGTAGCTATAGCATGCATTTGCGCTAGAGGGCTTCCTAAATTAAGAAAAAATCCACCATTATATTTATTTCAAATTTAGAACCGTAATAAAGGTGATCCTGGTCCATAGGGTAGTGATCCGCAGCCACAGAGTCACAAATTTTGTTCTGTAAAACCAGCAGGTATGGACAAATATGACGATTGTCATCCGTTTGTTTCCCATTTTTGTAGCTAGTAGTATATTATGATCACTATAAACTGTGATAACGTGTTCATTTTGTGATTTGAGACTGTAATTTACTGAACTCACACCAAAAATAATTCTTGATCTTGACCAGGATACATATGTGTTCATTTTCCATCTGATTCATAAAGTTTAATATCTGTCTATATGACATTTAAATCGATTTGAGCTAATATTCCTTATTATTTATTAGTGATAGTCGGAATCATGTGCAACTGAATTAAACGAGCTTTACTCATTGTAATATTTGGTATTGCCTCTTTTCTTTCTTGAACGAACATTGAAATTTCATAAACATCTTTTGTTCTGCTATAAATATGGTTCAAGTCACTGGAATATACATTTAAAGACGGCATAGCTCGTTTGGAATTGTCCTAGTTAAGCTTCCTTCTTAAAGTGAAAGTGAAATATAGGGTGATCCATATAAACCTTAACCACTTCCATTGGCCATAACTTTTGAACCAATAATAGCACACACGTTCATATTTGGGAGAATATAATACAGAATTTGGATATTACATTACACTATTTACATCTCAGAGAAAATGTTGGAATTGTCCTCCACCAGCATCTATACATGTTTGCACTCGTCTCGCCATATTCTCTGAAGTTTTACAGAGAGTATCCTCGCCAATGTTATTTATTTCGTTTCGAATGGATTCCTCGAGAGCCTCAATTGTCCGTGGCCTATTCTTCTACACTCTATTTCTTAGACACCCCCACAAGAAAAATCCGGTGCGGTTAGGTCAGAGGATCTGTGGGGGGGGGCACAGACCTTTTGAGATTATCCGATTATCAAAGAAACTGGTTACACATTCCATGGTGTCATTAGATGTCATTTGCTCCATCCTGCTGGAAATAATATTTTCTCGATTCGATATCCTCTAGCTGCTCCACGAACGTCTTGAAGATACCCATATAAACTTCAGTGTCTACAGTAGTATTAAAGAAAGTGGGATCAACGATCCATAGATGCTGGTAGTAGGACATCCAACATTTTCTCTGAGATATAAAGAAATTTAGTCACCCTATTGAGTATTATATTCTCCTAAAGTTGCACGAATGTTCTTTAGTGGTTAAAAATTATGGTTTTTCGTTCTGAAACATGGACATTAACAAAAACATTCAAAAACAAGATACAGACTGCCGAAATGAGATTTTTAAGAGCAGTAAAGCGATGTACTCTTTTAGATAAACTCCCAACTGAAAAAATAAGAGAAGATTTAGAAATAAGTTCTTTAGAAGAAAAAATAATAAATTATAGAAATGAATGTAGAGAGCATATTGAGAGAATGCCGAGAGATAGGATCCCAAGAAGAGTTATAAACTATAAACCTAGAGGAAAGAGACATCCGGGAAGACCTCGAAAACGATGGTCAGACATTTTTTAAGCCGGAACAGGTAGCATTGCCTAGCCCTTGGACTGAAAAATAGGAAGAAGAAATTATGGCCAATAAAAGTGGTTCAGGTTTGAATATCACCGTCACACATTCTTCAAGAAATCATTGCAGACCTAGCTCAAAGCATTCGTCTAGCACGTGGAACAACATTGGTGTTTAACAAGTTCACCCTTCATCAAAGTATGTCCAGTTTACGTATTAATAGATCTTACTACGTAAGGAATTCAACTTGAAAACGCAGATTGTTTTACAATCGGAATCTGAAATCATATCTGTCATAACTATTACTTAGTGGCCAGAAACTGAAATGCTGCGAGAGAGGTCGGAGTTCAATACCTGGCTGGGAATGTAAAGCTTCCTCTAATTAAGGTTGTTCTCCATCCTTCCCAGAACCCGGAAGAATTGTGATTATATGTGTAAATTATGTACAAGCCAGTTGATATTGTCGTACCATTGACCTCACCATGTTTTCCTTCAGGAAAAGGAATAAAGCCGGTGGTTCCGTGTTGTAGTCACATAAAAGAGCATCAAGTCTGACAAAAGAAGCTCTGAAAAAAGCTAAGTGGTGCTTCACGCCCACTATGGAACGGCAAGAACTGCGGTTATGAAACAGCATCCCTAAATAAAAAATTCAGTTTAATCAATATGCCAATGTATTTCAAAGTCCACTGATATGGTAATTTCAGTCTAAGGTTAAATGAAACAGTTAAAACGAAGGAACTCCTTCAGTTCTCCTGGAAATGTAATAATTGTAGTGCTCACACAAGATGCGATGTGTTAGTTTGCTTCAAATTATGTAGTACTTCTGCCTATTATAGGGACTTTACATTCTATAACAGAAAAAGAGAAAGGAAAGGAAGAGGATAGAAAAGAAAGAATTAAGAATATGTGACGGATAATCCTGATTTTGTAGTATTTATGTTAGTACACAATCTCGTCCAAGTAAAAGTATGTATAGATTTCTACTTTTCTTTATTATTATCACCGCCCAACTCCCTGATGAATGTACGGTGTTTTTGCGGTATAGAAATTACGCTAGTGAGCATAATTCGATTGCCATACAATTGCGCCACATGATCACATACACAGAAGGGGAGGCTCCGTATAAACTGCCAAGAGACCGGTACTCTCAACTTTGCCAAAGCTTTACACAACGCCCTGCTGTGAGTATATAAAATTTAACGATGATGGTTATGCTATGCTGGTACATAGCAATAACGTGAACAACAAATTCAAAGTGCGGAGATCATTAACGAAATTTAGGACGTGTATTAGGTTTCATGGCTTTACCAAACGCAATTGACTGTGCTGGTACTTATCTGCGCCACAATAGACATTCTTCCTTCACTTCCTCAATAAACGGCATGTTGACATCTACTCCCGACCAAAAACGCAAGGCTTTTTAAGACCCTAATTAGAGTCCCTTCGCAACGAGGAAAAAAGTGGCTGGGTGTGTAATGACTTCCTAACGATGTTCGTTTTAATTCCTCGGCAATTAAAGCTATGTGTAATGAGGGCAAAGCACAAATCCCTGCTAAGAATATCCAGAGCAACATCGTTCTGTTTCACTTCCGTAACAACAAGCAGAATCCGAATTTGCTGTTGGCCTTGGAGATCAACCTGCAAACAATAAATGACTAATCTAAAGTAATTGCTGAAATATGCGGCACTCGCATTATATAATGTAAAACTCAAATATACGTTTGTGTTAGAAGGGGCCCCTTTCAAACTCGTGGAAGAAGATTCTTTTAAATGAAATCGAATCTTATTTATTTCCGATGACGAAATAGTCTTCTCACACCAACAAAATGTTTTATTTTTCTCAAACCTGAATCATGGATTTCATCTTTACCCACCTCAGTAATGTAGATGGTATCCTGTCTGCCCCACGTCCAAAAGGTTCCGAGTTCGAATCTCGGTCAGGGTGAGTTACCTGGATATGGTTTTGCTGTTTTTTTTTTTTTACCCTGAAAGACGAATGTCGGGTAATTCTAAGCTCTATAGACCCTAGGCGCATTTGAGCATCATTTTTATCCATGTAATCCATCGTCCGATATGACTTAAAGTTGGAGAACGTAATTTCAAAAAAAAAAAAAAAATGGATGTCATCAATGCTTACTCAAAGTTCGTCATTGTCACATCCTATCCACATACAAACTTTGCAATTTTTCGTCATAGCAATTGGTAAGGCCAATTTGCCTAAATTTGAATCTTCAGGGAACTAAATGTCGAGGTAAACATTTAGTTAAAGTATTGAATATTATTTAATTCTTAGTGGAAATTCAGCTTTAACAAATATTTTGCAAAAGTATACCTAACAGCGCGGCAGTACTTGAACTGTCCTATTGTTGAAAAGTTAGACATATTTTTCAATATGTGTCGATAATTCGTAGCATTTTATACCTATCCTTCTTAGGGTGTTTTTGTATTTGCAAGCAGCATTTATCAGACCATAATTAGATACTCATGACGATGCTATTTAAATTATTCGAACACGCATTTGAGGATCGTTGATAACTTGATGTTTAGCAATTCCTATTACTGTAAATGTTACATTAAATCCTATAAGTATTTCAAATTTAAATTAGTTTTTTATTTAAATTTTAAACGATATATTTACGTTTCATTTCCCTGGCCTATGGTTAGACTGTTTTAGCTGGTGCAGCCCAAAGATACTATTAATAACTGTGACAGTGCTAACAACATTTAAGTTTACGCACTGCAATGAACAGTGCAACAAATTCTAAAGAAAGATAACAGTTGAGAATTATAATTTCAATGAAAGCCATTACAATGAAAGCCATTACAATGAAAGCCATTACAATGAAAGCCATTACATGAAGAGGTGTCCAGTGCCTTATTTAGCAACATTTCCCTAGGTCTATCCGGTCACAGGGTCATTAGATGCCACGATGAAGGCGGACTGTAATTGAATAATGCAAATGTTACTAAGGTGCTTAAACTGGTATGTAGCTACATTATGATGTTTAGATGTTTTCAAGGTTTAAAGATAAACAGGAGGAAAGAGCTTATCCATAAAAATCTAAGAAATATATTAAACGTCAATCTCTCACATTATCTGAATAAACACTTATATAAAATGAGATCTACTGCAGATTTAGATTAAGTAATGCTTTAGCAAATTTAATGCGCTTATTTATCTACCTAAATACATTGTAACAGTTGCTGTAGTAACTAAATAATGATCATAATGATTAATTAAAAATAATATTAGAATGGTGGTGATGTTCCGATATATTTTAAACAATAAGCAACTTCAAGTGGCATATTACGTAGCAAATTCCCCTAAGTAAATCAATGCCCTATTCCGCTAATATAAATATACTAAAAGTCTATACTAATATAAAGAGCAAACACGTGTGCGAGTGTGTGTTTTCGCGCGCGCTCGGAGTAATTGTGGAAAACCACCAATATATTTTTGATATCTGTTTCACCACCGAAATGTGCCATTTCTTCATATGGTCGGGGACTACATGATGCTTCCAAATCCTTTAAAACTGGAAGTTTAGGAGCTTCCTTTTTATACGTTTCACTCAATTTGGATCCTCTTTTGGAAATGTACAAAATATTATGGGTAACATTGTATTGAAAATATGGCAGTCTTTAATACATTCCGGTCGAGTAAGACAAATGAGTAGACTTAGAGTATTTTACATTGCAGACTACTTACAAATGTAAAAGATCAACTCTGTCGGTGTTTGTTGGAAATTACATATGGCACGAAGCATTGGCCGTTGAAAACGGGTTATTCATGGAGTAGAGAGAAACTCGTACCCCATGATAAATTACAGTAAGCAAATATGTTAGTAACATAATTCTCAGACAGAATATGGTGTAGAAATCTGTACATATATGTATATATATGTATATATATGTATATATATGTATATATGTATATATGTATATATGTATATATGTATATATATGTATATATGTATATATATATATATATGTATATATATGTATGTATATATATGGGGTATATAGGCTAATAGGAGCTTCATGACATCACATATTACAGAATTGTTTTATGTTTATGACTTCCTTAGAACTTCATGACCATGTCCATTAGGTTTACTCGTGATGGTATACTCAATTTTTATAATAGTCACAATTGAGCTTATGGAAACTCTCAATAAGCACAACACAGACGTCATCAGAGGCTCTGCCTAAATATGCTGTGTAAAATCATTCTTGATCATACTGTTTGTCTCCACCCATCTTATTACTGCACGTCAGAAAATGGGATGTAGTTTCCGTTCCAAAATTATATTTAAAATGTAATTCTTACACATTGGTTATTCAGCTAATTTCAGTGGACGAATACGTAAATCCTTGAATGTTACGCTTCCGCATTGATGGATTGGAGGGAGCGGATTCATTGAATGGACTACTGCATCTTATGATTTGAGTTCAATGAATTTGATCACCTAAAGACATAAAACGACCCTGGTCATGGGGTCCCGGTTTTGGATATTGAAACTCCGAACGATCGCATCCATTCAGGATTGAACACTTTGGAAACACTTCAGGAATTTCGAACAAAATATTAGACAGAATTAAACGCAAGTTTACTATATAGAAGAAGGCAACCAACTTTGGGCAGCTTTTGTAGCTTTAAATTTTGTATTATATCTCAAGAATTCATATTGAAGTGACTTTTACCGTTTTCATATTAGGACGGCGTTTCCGGAGTACTAGCAAAGGAATACTACATACCATTTAAATATAAATAGGGCAATATGGCGAAGTGATATTAATAATGTACTTATTTCTCACCACTCAAAACACTTCGGTACTCAGCCTAAGGTCACTAACTCAAATCCTGCCCTGACTGAAGGATTTTGCGGTGCTTATGAAACGCTGGCCTGCGCAGAGATTTACCAGCATATAAAGGAGCTTTTTCTGGATGAAATTCCGGCACAGGCACCGTTCATATAATCCTGGTAGTTGAGGTGTGGTTCACAAACTATGTATAAATCCTCTCGCCCCGCGATATCAGTAGAATTACTGCATGTAAGACGAACATCCGGCACAACGGTGTTGGTGTTAACTGACTAGGTGTCTTTGGTTCTCTGAATATTTAATACATATAGTGCACAGGGAGTGAGCACGCGCACACGCACACGCACGCACACGCACGCACTTACAAATCACAATACTGAACTTCAAAATGTGTAATTCCGAATTTTCAAACACGCCAATTAGTCCAATGTTTCAAATAACACCCCACAGAAACTCACGGAAAAGAGCATTAGTATTTCGCCAGCTCTAAAATAACTTTTGGATAATTAAACCTAATGTTAAGTCATCGAGGAGAACACAGGAATGAAGCAATAATGCGTTTCTGTAATAAATGTCACAAACTGCAAAAATTAAAGGCCACTTCAAACACTAATTTACGCATTCAGGGCTTTCCTGCATTATCCTTTGGCAGACTATTGAATCAGCCAAGTAAACTAAGTATGTGACCAAAGCGTAATCAATCAAAGCGAAAGATCAACACAAGTCCTACTGAAACCACACCTAGAATGTTCGCTTACTACCTCTGGGGAAAACAAAACTTCAAAACAACCGTATTAAACTCAGCACAAACATACACCCATTTTAATTTAATATTTATTACGCTCTCATGCTTATCCAGCCGATGCTAATGTTATAAAATGCCTTATGTTATGGGGCGAATGGTTAATCTTTTCTAACAAGTAATAGCGCTTCTGTGAATAACCTCGCTCTATGATGACCTAGTCATTTAGTCAATTAAATTATATATACCAAAACGCCGAATGTGAACCATGGTTTATGTATTAAGTACGTCAGTTGTAATACCCATATTAGGTTATATTTGCATTTCACATCACCGATTTGTTAACAGAGGAGGGATGTATAAATGAAGATCCATTAGGAAATATCTGTTCTTGTACACATTATTTTTACTGTAACTAAACAAGTATGCCTAAATTATTGACCCTTGATTTAATAATTAGGTATGTTTTTCCCTATCCTCCAGTTTTTACTTTGTGCCTCCGATTCACAGAATTGAAATTGGACGTATAATCTAGTGGCACAATAATTTAACAGGGAACTCCAAATATGTGAATTAAAAAAATAAACTTAAGGCTTTTTTATAAATGAGGATGCCTTGTGTCTTTAAAGAGCAGTTGGTCCACTTATTCGCTAAGTTGTTTCATTATTATCGACAATTAGTTCAGGTTTTTGAGAATGAAGTGAATTTTCTCTTATAATGGTAGTATTATTTAAAAACGATGTTTAGAGTTTATTTCTGTTCAAACCATAAAATAAATAAAACACAACAGGCTGTATTAATTCCGTAATACATATCACTGCGTGTATCATCAAATGCACACAGACTGATGTCTGGTGGTCTATTACTCCTTATCTGCAAATTAAATGTAAAGTATATGAGGCATATGCACAAGGCATTAAAAATTGTTCTTTTAAAATATACAACATTTTTGACCAAAAAGTGTAGCTTTTATATGTCGAAAGCAAGTCCTAAGTAAATATGCTTGAATATGCTGAAGTAAAAATAATTATATTTGTATAACACTTTCCACATCGTTACATGTATATTTATGTATAGATTCAATAAAGGGCCCTTGTTGAGTGCCCTTAAATGCCCACATCATTATAGAATGTATAATATATTTTATTGTTATATAAGAATATACTACTAGACAAGAGAGTTTGTATCAGGTCAGAAGGAGAGTAAGATCGATTTTATATATTTTGTGCTCGCCGCCAAATATTGAACTACTTAAGCAAGGTCTCTCTTATTAGCTACTATTAATAATTCCGTCTACCACTTGGAAGCAAGAAGACAAGTGATATACGAGTATGTGTTTATTGTTGTGTAGTTTCTGGGGAAGTTTGGGTTGTTTGAGCTGGATTACTCTCTGTTCTTCCGTTCTAAAATAACATGGAAGTTATATTGAAATGGATGGTATAATTTCATTTTTTTTATTGTTACGGAATGGATTCGGCACCGAAACGTGTGGTTTATTGCACCTAAGCCCCAAATGGGGAATCCCCGGTAGGAAGGATGAGGTGAGAGGTGACAGAACGGCCAACCCAGGGAGTGACGAGGGCGCCGAGACATCCTCCGACACTTCCACACTGAAACAGACCACCAGATGGGAGATGATGTGAAATGATAATGGAGATGAAGTGGAGGGACAGGAAATTCGGAGAACGTAATCAACCTACCCATTATTCACCTGGTGACCCGGAAAAACCCCCGAGAAACAAATGGGACAGGTAGGTCGACCATGGTAATCGACCCCGGATACTATTTTTGGAAATTTAACTAATACCCTGGAGGTCATTTCGGTGTGTTTGGAATTTATCAGGTTGTGCATTTCAGGTTAATATGGTAAGACTATTACGGGTGAATATGGTAAACTTCGTCGAATTCTGCATAATAAATTATATATTTCTCTTTGTTTATATTATATATATGTGTGTGTGTGTGTGTGTGTGTGTGTGTGTGTGTGTGTGTGTGTGTGTGTGTGTGTGTGTGTGTGTGTGTGTGTGTGTGTGTGTGTGTGAAAATATAGACGAACAACCTCTCACTGGACAGAAAATGACATAGAGAAAATAATTAAAGCATTTCGCGCAGCTGAATTAATTTGATTTCCACATTCGAGTCTTAAAAGGCGGCTGCAGTGTGCAAGGGTACTCCAGGGAAGAAAAAATAATAGACAAACATAATTTAATAAACATCAAGGGCTGGAATTAATTTGAAGATTTCAAGATGAAACTGTCTGTTTGCGGAATTCACAGAATATCTGACTTGTCTTTGATTTCTCAAAGTTCAAGAAACACACACACACACACACACACACACACACACACACACACACACACACACACACACACACACACACATACACACACACACACACACACAAACACACATTTTACAAAATGCAACTAAAATGACAGTTACTGTGGCTAAGGAGTTCATGGAACGAAATTGTAATATTTCATTGAGGAAAGCAAACGTGCTCTGTTGAGCAAGTTGGAATGGCATGAATAGAGATGAAAGAATGGAAATCTGTTCTTTGCTAAAGAAAACCATCGAGGACCTTGTCTAGTAGCCAAAACGCAAATGATGTGTAAATAACGCAGCTGAAACTGTTTGTCAACTAAACAATAAACCTAGTGTTTGCTGTAAAGGGAACTAGATGGCTCAGACATTGACCTGTGTAGACCGAGGTGGGCCTGTGACAATATTAGCTTGCGTCAATGGCACAGGAACAAAAGAAAAAAAAATATAACAGCTGAGTTTAATGATGGACTCCGGAGTGGATCGTCATAATGTTGGAGTTAACATGGCAGAGTGACGAAGTCGAGTTTTTGAAACACTAATGCTCGTCGGCTTCTTAATACGTCATCTTAATTTTACGTGGAAAAATTCCAATTCTTAAAAGTTTATACACATGTATAAAATACAAATAATCACTTTTAGCCGCGGAATAGGTCATTTTCTATACCGGTCAAAGCATACTACAATGAAAGTATGGGCTTTGTAAGCAATTCAAAAGGAGAAAGGGAAATTAACAATCACTTAAAGACAACATCTAAAGACCAAGAAAGGACTAGAACTGATGGATAACTGTTTAATAATAAGCTTATGAATGGATAAATAAGCGAAAGTAAATAGTCATTCTCAGATTCACGTGTAATTTATTACCACGCCTTTTTCGAGATATTTAAAATAAAATCCGTCAATTTTGGTTACTGGAATCGTTACCAAAAAAGGATGTCATGACAGATGTGTTGGTGCAATGTTTAAAATAAGAGTATTCAAATGGCAAATGTATTGCTCTCTTAAGAAAAGAAAATAAAAAATATAAAACATTTGTACTGACTCCATTTGCATCTCTTTGATCCGATTCATCCTAATTTAGGAAGGCGAATAAGATCAGGAGGTAATAATTGTATTCAAAATAAAATTATAGAATACTGGGTAACGTCTACCCATTCTTAAACGTAAATTGTGTTTATAAAAACAGCTCTTTATATAAAAAGTGATTGAGGTTTATAATAAAGCATGTCGGACATGAAGACGTTTACAAATTTTGACCGTATTGCCATAGTTAATGTTAATACGAATCACAGAATAAGTCACGAGAATAAGTAACTAGTGAGTTCATTTTCTCATATTTAATTCGCATCTTATATATAACATTTTCCTGAAATGTTATCAGCTAAAAGCAATCAGAGAAATTACTCAAAAGTATTAATATTTTTAGGCTTATGAAAAATAATATCTGTATGTAAAGTGCTAAACATTATCTGCAATATCAAAACAACTTACACATCACTGTTTTTGTCACTTACGACAAGACGAATGAAAAAGTGTCACCCGAAAGTTCAACTTACTGATTTAATTGAAAAGACACTTGGCTACACAACGCATAAGAAACATTATCGTATATGACTGGTAGTATATAAGAGCTATAGTAAGAAATTCTGTACGTTACTTGTCACATGGTTTAACTTTTCTTTCGTCTTTTTTCTGCTGCTTCTCCTCTCTCCCTTTCTCCTTCTGCCGGTCCTTTCTTCTTCCCTTTTAAGAATCGATATAGAAATAGATCTAATTTTTATTTACTATAGCATATTTTATTTAATATAGAATAGAGGAATTTGCATGCTTTTCTTAAATACAAATTTAAAGATATCCTATATTCGGACATAATTTATTGTAGTATACTGTTTTAACACATGTAAAGGTTGTTTGCTTCAGGCTGATACTATACGAACAGATTGTGTAATTTTGTTAGAATCTTTTTGTCCCTCGCAGATGTGCAACCAATGCAGCCAAAGTGTGCTGACAAAGCCTTAGTCCACTATACTTTTATACCTAGAACTTCATGTATAAGGCTCTCGATTTTGTACTTAGCAGAAATCCTTATGCATGCGCTCAGCGGAACCAGCAACGTTTGTCACTTTAAAGTTCTCTTTAACTGTCTTCCGTGATGGAATTCAAGACATAGGAATCTCCGTATTTTACCATTATCATTGATTGTTAACATTTTTCTCTCCTCTACCCTAAGTATATTGGCAACGTTATACGTGCCGCCTTTCGAAGGTATATCTATGGAGTTTTACCTTGTGCACTCACCTTCTAGCCCTGACGTCCTTACAGCCTTTCCGTTATGTATGTTGCCAAAATAGAGGCGTCGTCATATCAGCATCATATCTGGGGGTGGGCTTCATATTTCCGCTGCATCTGCTGGGGACCACAAATGACGTTCCGCTTCGCCGTACCTTGTGACAGAATCACCACCCTACACAAGGACTACTTCTGCGGCAATACCTCTCATCGTTACTTCAACAACTTTCGGGAATTTTATTTTCCTCTACTTTCGTACATACTGCTTGTGACTTTTGTTATAATTCTGGCCGCCTTGAAGTGATTTCCAACGTGCTTTCGTTTAAACAAAATAATGTGCTAAGGATGTGCTTTTTTCTGGAAGATAACCATGGTTCTTACAATGATAAACATACATATGTGCAAAATATTTATACCCCGAGGCAACAACTGTGGACACTAGAATAACTGGTCTAAGAATATTTAATTTTGAGCTTGTATAAGCTTAAACAATACCGATATTATGTATTTGAAAAACAAATTAATACCCCAGTCATTGGCTGATTTTAAATTCTGATATAGTGAGTGAAATGATTAATGTTTTTGATCGCTTTCAGCCGTAGCCGATTCGGAAAAGAGCGCTCAGTGCTACGCTACTCATTTTTTATTCATATATATCCGGCTCTTAGTTCACTGTCGTCGTTTGAGGAATGAATTAGTTTCTTTTCTGCAGTCAGGTTTCTGTTGACATTTCCGAAGATATCCATATATTTCTGTCTTTTTGTCGTCAATCTTCTCTGTAGTAACTCACGAATTATTCAGCTCCCTTTGCTACTAATGTTTCTCCCAAAGTTGCCCTATAGCTATTTCTCTCTCCTTCATTGTTCCGTCCCTCTCTCCCTCACACTCGCCTTACCTTTTCCAATTCCCTGTGCTGCTAAGATCTTTCTTAATGCTAACTCGTATTTTAAATCCCTCACTTTATTTCATAAATCAGATTGTATTTCATGTTACGTGTTGTTTACATCTTATTAATGTAATTTCTGACACCAGCCTTCAATACAGTTTGTCTATGATGGAGTAGACGCCCTTACAAAGTGTTTGATGACATAATGTGCTATTAAATATGCACTATACTTAATGTAATGTATAAATATGATATTATCGAAAGAGTTATATATTAACTGCCTAGTTTAAGAGTTTATTATAAGGGAAAGGCTCGATAGCTGTTATGTTTTGGAAGTTACGAGGTTTTTCACTCCATTAGTCTTTACTCACACAGATAATCCTTGAGATTTGGTAATTACCTTACTAGAAATGAAAGAAATATGCAAGAAAAATAGATATTTAAAGTTCTAGCAAGCAAAATTATAATCTCTATCGCAATATTCACACAGATTCGCTGCCTCTTCACTACCTGAATGTTTAAAAGATTTATCATGCGATATGTTGCATTACACAAAGGAATCCTCGTGATTTCTATAAAGTAAGTATAATTTTAACATACAATTTCAGTTATAAAACGTGCATGCGCGAGCGTAAGAAATAAGAGAGAGCAAGAAGTGTGAGACAAGACCTCCACAGAGGTCTGCTATGAGGAATATAGTCAGGAGGAAGGGATGATCTGAGGAAACCGCGGGAAGATAGGCGCCAGGATTCGCTATGCATTTACGAACACACTGCCGGCCCTCTTAACCATGGTCGCTAAAGCGTATGTCTCTAGCATTCCACCGCGTAGAGGGTCGCGGGTTCGAGTCCCGCCTTGGGCATGGGTATGTATGTGTACAGTGTATATGTGTGACACTATAGAAAACAGACGGCTCTGGACGGTTGTGACACAATACGCCATTCTCTAGGGCTGCATCAGCGCATCAGGGATTCCATGTGACGTAGGATGGATGCATGTATCCTCGCTAACGGAGGACATTTTGAACATTTCCTGGAACAAAGTGTTTGAAGTCACGCTAATACGTTCTGTTGCCGTGTGTTTCCATTCCATGATTAATGTGATTTGAAGAGAAGTAATAAAATGAGCTCTAACATGGAAATTAAGCGTTTCCGTACACATGTCCGCATAACATATTTTCTTTCTTTGTGTGTGAGGAATGTTTCCTGAAAGTTTGGCCGTACCTTTTTGTAACATTCTGTATATATGTGGTATATGAATGCTAAAATTTAAATTCATAGAATAGTTTTTATATGTGTTTACTTAAAAAGGAATAAAATAGGTCATCATTTAAATAAGTGTACAACGACATTGGACGGAAATATTTTGATTTGCATGATACAAACGCATGTGTAGATACTCGTATGTTCTCGTGAACAGGTAGAAAACTCTAGTTAAATTCCAGTTCGTTCAAAATTTATAAATTAAAAATTCTCGTATGGTTTTAAACCAAAACTTCATACCCAAAACGACAGTTAATTTGAATACATTTCTATTTGCGGTCGGTCAAAGTGCCTCTAATTATTTTTATTCAAATATTATAAGGTTAAAGTGCTTAAATGCGGATATAAATGTTTTTGAAGACTTTCTGAAGCCCTCTGCGTATCCATAAGTTAATTCATATAATTTTATAAAGTTGCACGCCATAACGGATAGACAAATACTTTAGAAGATTTAGGGTTTATTGATTAGCGAGGTTCTTTAAAATAATTTTACACCAAATAATTTTATACGTAAGACCTGAAGTTTTCCTAGCGACGAATACGCTCACTTTCTTCTCGGGCAGCAAGCCAGGTGAAAAGACGATTAGATATCGACGTTTAGGGAGTGTGCATCGCTCCCATTATCAGGATATTATTAAAATTTTATAACCACAAATGAAATAATGGATATAACACAAATATAAACAAAGACAAAGTACTACCAGAATTCGCATTACTGAACAAAAGGCTGTTTTCAGTAAATTAAATGCCAGGTCAGGAGATGGCGTGAGTGTAGAAAATTGTGTCAAAGAAACGTAACTACTTAACTTGATTATCAAGCTGTATTGAACTTTGCTTCTTATATCTACGGATTTCCATCTTTAAGGCCGGTTTCCAAGAGGAGCTGAACTGAAATGATATTTTATAAATTTTTCACAGTGCTGGCAGTACTTATCTGAACGATCTAGCCAATTCCGGTACACTCTTTTCGAGCTCTTTTAATTTTACGTCCTACAACGTTAAGTCATATCGGACGATGAATGGAATGGGCGAAAGTATGCTCAAATGAGTCTGAGGTCCATGGAGCTTAGAGTTACCCGACGTTCGTCTTTCTGGATAAGGGGAAACCCCGGAAAAACCTTATCCAGGTAACTCACCCTGACCGAGATTCGAATTCGGGACCTTTTGAACCTGAGGCAGACACTCTGCCACCACGCTACCGAGGCGGGCCCCTCTTTTCGAGTTCATTTCAAAAGAGATAGATGTAGATTCAACGTTGTTAGCAATTCGAGTGAAGGGAGCAGCGAATATGACCTAAAAATTACGTATGAGTTTGAATTATAGGAGTGTACATAAAATACAGTCTCATAATTCGAAAGTTAGCCCCTGATGGAAAGTATTCTTCATTATTTTTAACACACTCTGTCATCTGTGAGGGTGCTTCAATTTAATGATCAAATATCATGTATTGTTCAAAACTGGAAGTGTATAATTAGAACAAGAAATTTAAACCACAGATCGCGGATATATCTTTTGATTTCTCTAGCAAACTCAGTAAAATGGGAGAATCCTTTACCACGTTACAATCCTCAACTGGTTCGAATTTGTTTCGATAAAGAAGAAGGCATT
The DNA here is from genome assembly GCA_030765055.1 of Mantis religiosa. Taxonomy (NCBI): domain Eukaryota; kingdom Metazoa; phylum Arthropoda; class Insecta; order Mantodea; family Mantidae; genus Mantis; species Mantis religiosa. The sequence goes on along the minus strand of CM060952.1, from coordinate 64,376,987 downwards.
ATCCAATTCATTTTGAGATAACTACATCCAATGTCGACTTTCAATGTCGTAAGTATTTGAAGTACCGACTTACCGATTCATCACTATTGGTTAAATCGTTGTGAACGAACATTTCTAAACGGTTATGTGTGCACTAAAATTGAAAAATATAGTCGAAAGAAATTGAAAACGCAACGCCAAAGTCATCACTTTAAAGAACGTCGAAGTTTGTTCTTGTTATGTAATGCAGTCATCCATAAGAAACAGGTATGCTATTTATAAGTAGCCCAGGCAGAATAAGAAGTTGTCGTTGTTTATACGACATCCAAAATCCGATATCGTTACTAACGGCTCTTTGGAAATCCATTGGAAAATTTGCTCTGGAAACTTTTGACTATATTCCTTATTAAATACTTTTGTGAAAATGAGATCTTATTAAGCCTTTGCTCATTTGGAATCAAACTAGATGATATTGCACACAATTGCTTCTATATGACATGATCATGTCCATGAGCTCGTGAAGGTAAATATCTAATCAAGCTGTAAAATTTTATTTCACTGATATAAACTTTAAATTTATATACGGATTTGTCCAAAATTATTGGACATTTATATCCCTGATTACAGTATTTTAATTCAGTAAATGTAACGACTGAGTTTCATCTACTTAGAGGATTGAGATACACAACACTGCCTGGAAAGGACCTAAAATTACAACTAATATTCAAAGTTAATGGAGCAAATTCATTGCATTCCACCAAAAACAACTATGGATGTTTTAAACGTTATAGAAGTCTTTAGCTTGCCTTTAACTGCGTTCATTTACTTTGTTTACAAAAAATACACCACACGTTCTTTACATGCACATCCTGGTAAACATTGGACACAGAAACTTTTAAAATGATATTTTATTTTATACAGAGGATTTTTTTAATTCGCTCGCTTTATAATATAATACATATTAACTTATTATGGTTACTGTAATACCGTTATATGATACATTATTTTAAGTTCTATAGAGACTTAAACAAATACTGTTTAATTTTGCTTAATTTATGTTAATTTGAATTAACTTGAGTAATTAAAACTACTTCTTCACTTGGAGCTGCCTTGTAATGTTACGAAACTAAGAGGTAGAGTCCAAGAAAAAGACTCTAGAATTATTTATATATTTTAGGTATTTAATTCTCTACTGGATACGCTTTCAGCTATTTAAATGAAACTAGAAATTCCCTTGCCGTGGATTTTACAGCTTTAGCACAGTTGTGGTAACAGTTTTCTTGTGTTTTTGTTTCCATCTCCTGTCCTTTACACATAGTAAAATATACTTAAACACGCCGTTTATTTTATGTCTTCAATACAGCTGGAAAATGCAGTACAAATATTTCTTTCCAAAGTCGTTCTTATGAAACGAGGAAAGAGCAACTGCAGGAAATTTATGGGCAAGTTTACAACGGCAAATGTAACAAATGGTAGCACTTTGTGGTAGGTATATGTGAATTTGTATGTTTGGTGAGAATCCCAGCGGGAACATGAAAGAAATATGTGTGCTCAAGCGAGTAAATAGCAATTTTCCTACACTCCCAGTTTTATTCCAGTCTTGTATTACGTACAAACATCTCCCCAAGGATAAAAACCAAATTAAGTCCTCCATAAATTTATTCAGTGTACTTGCTTGAAGTTGTCATAAAGTTTAATGGGAAATTTATGGTGAGAGAACGAGTGACTTGTTTCTTGCGTCTCCAAGGTAACGTCAGCAAAACGCCTTTCTTTGACAGTAGAGCGTGCTCATAACATTTTCGTTGATGGGAGTAGAAAAAATAAACAAACGTGAACATCTAACGAAATTAGCTCCAGCTTTACCACAAAACAGCTGAGGTTCCTAAAAGGAGCACATCAAAACTTTTCGCCATTAAAATGAACTTGAAGATTATTAAGTAAGATGTAAATATCTGCGCAACATTAATTTACAGATGTTATTTTTATGTCGGTGGCGTTAATAGAATTATTGCTTTAAGTGTTTTAGAGTATTATATCATTTAAGAACGCCTTCATACAGTAACATTTCAAAATTTTTTCTATTTCACTGAAATTTGCAAGCCTCAAAATCCTCTAAACACACATGACGTCATACAGATGACAGATCCCCCTTTAAAGCGTTGCCAGTCGTTGCTGCGTAGTAACAAATGCCGTAAAACTGACTAAAATGGAATGATATAGGATGCAGCCATATCGAAATGTGATATAACAGGAATTTCTCTGTCCAACCTCGTATACATATGTATGCATACACCAGATGAAACAGAGTGACCGTAACTTGGTTATCTCGCGGAATGCGGGTCTTAAGATTCCAAAATGTACATATATACCTAAAACCAAAGTGCATGCGAACTTTTGTTTCACTTTGGTTGCATCAATCAACCATACTCAAAAGTTAGGGAAGCCTCATTTTCTGATGGTTAGGCTGAAGTTGTCTAGTTGGGCGTACACTGTATCTCAAATGCACCTGGGAACCTAATACATACTATATTGTTCAGTGTACTTTATCAACTCATTTGACGGAAGTGTGGGAGTGGAAAGGCAATAAACAGAGCCCTTCTGTTTGTTATGGTGTTACTGGGAATGATATGGATTGGTATTGCATATATATTTACCTGTTTAAATTCAAATAATTGTGTTGTTGTTATATTATACGAAAGAGAAACAGCTGTTCTTTTTTGTGTATGCTACTATTAATTACGATAATAATACAGTAGTAATCCTGCTTTGCTAATAATAAAAATAATAGAAAATATCTTTCTACACAGAAAAAACAATGTCATATTCAATGAAATCATATATTTATCTAATATTCGTATCAGAGGCAAAATATCAAACTTTATTGCAAACTTTTGCAAATGTGTCAATGTGAAACACTGGTTCCGTTTACATTACAGCAGTTGCTGCAAGTAAAATAGTAATAATTGTAGCTATCCACATTTGTAAACACATATCTATTAGGTAATTATATTGTGATGGTTTTTGAATTTTAATTCTGGTTTTACCCTTATCATTGAGTTTTATTTTTTCACTTTAAAGTTGCCGTTTTGTCCCAACTGCTTTTAATATTTTCTCGTTTATATTCTCAAACATAAAATGTTTATTATGATGTCATACTTGACAATTTCTGGGATGAATAGTAGAAAGGATTTATTGGCTGGTAAAACAAGGGTTTGAAATAGTTACATTACATTTGCTTGTCCTGGTGGCATGCGTCAATGAAGCTCAGCGGCAGCTCATGGACATGAACAGCGAAATATCGGTCCTTCGAATCCTGGCATTTATCACTAAATGCTACGTAGCAGTACAATAAAATTGTTAATACTATTAATTGCCATTACGGTCATCAATAAGAACTGACCATTTAAGTTTCCGTATTTATTTATAGTACTTAACATTTACTTTAAAACTTACAAGCATTGTAAACTGTGCCAAATGCATAGACCAGTTCCATGGATATCGCTTTAATTGCACAGGTGGCACTAAAATGAAATTGTATGCACATATTTAGAGAAATTAAATAAATTTTTCTTAAAAATCCACCACATTAGAGATACAGTGGCAGTGTGTTTATAAAACTGGAATAATAATGATGATAATAATGATAATGATAATTATGATAGTAATGAAGATGATGGTGATGATAATAATAACAATAATGATAATAATGAAGAGATATACACTTATGCTTAGGGCACTTGAGCCAAATAATTTATTTTATACGGATGAATCACCTGAAACTTGCTCCGCCTATATTTTCGAAATGGAAAGTGCTATTAATGTGCGGTTTACACAGCATTGATTGGTAGCTGGGGGCTCCTTGTTTTAGTTTATAAATATATTTTAATAACATTAAGGTGGATATTTGGAGCATGCAATTTTTAAATGGAACAATGCATAATTACATTTAAACTCAAAAGCACAGCAAATTAGATTGTTAATTGTGTTTTCCGCAGAATTCTAAAGGCAGTAGTTTACGAGATATCTTCTTTTGAAACTTTTACACACCGACAAATATGTGTTCCATTCAACCGTCCTAGTTGCTATTACTGTTATTGTGGATTGTTATCACGTTATTGTGGTTCATTTCTGTATTTCGGGAATAATGCCGATGCAAGTGTTAGGTGATTCACCCTATATAATTAACTATAACACTTCTGTAGAATTAGAAATATCGTCCTATTCAGTTTGTTGCTGGTCAGAAGCTCCGAAATTTCTGATTGATTCAGTAGCTTTGATTTTATGAAATTGGTATTTACAGTAAATAGCAACATAATAGCTGTAAGTTGAATAGGTCTCATACTCGTCATAATTTGATGCATAATACAATGAACACCCAAATGGGCTTTTAATTTACCGAGGAGACCTCCCACCAAATATGCATTCTCCCTCACACTGCAACCGGCTGACACTGATTTTCCCCATGCATTTCTCAATTGGAGATTTTCAAATACATCAGAAGCTGCTATAAAGTGCTCCGATTGTCTAACAATGGTCCCTTTACTTTAATATCCCTATTGATACCTCTGATAAAAATATTAGTTTGGGAAATATTATTATGTCCGTGCTATCTTCCAAGACCGGTGAAACTGCTACGCACAGGTTTAATCCTGGTCAAGTGCCACTGAACATCAGAAACATTATTTTGCAGTACTGTAGACGTTACACATTAATGTGTAGTACGAATAAATATTTTCAATGCTCTCGTAAATGTAAACAATTACTTTTTATATTAATCTCTCACACGGAATGCCCATTAGTCATAAGGGTCCATATTTGAGCACGGTGGTAAAACTGAGTGAAAATTTGAGTAATTAAATGCAAGTTCGCCATTGTTTATACTGCAGTTAGTCTATGGCATCATAAATCGATTATTTTGGGCATCGTAGGGCTGTCGCATCTCTCCTACTAAAGTAATTTATATTCATCAAGCTTCATGCACTAAATAGTCCAGAGAAAAAAAAATAAAGGCAGAAAACGACATCCTAGCGGATAATGGGGTCAGAGGTATATAACATTATTTTCCCATCTCTCAAAGCAAGTAAAAAGCACTTTTTAGGTTGAATGCTGAAAAATGGACACAAAATGTTAATGTGACATAGTTGATTTCACTTAAGTCCAGTAAGCCCAGATTATACCGTAATTTATCACGTACCTACTGAAAAAAATGTGTGAGAGGGGTAAACCGGGTTGAACTAGGCTACACAGTTTAAATGGAGTATTAATGTACGAGTCCATGTACTAGGACGATGATTAATTTGACTACAAATGAATGACAGTAAACTATTTATTGACGGATATAAGTGGAAAGAAATCTGATTTGTTGCCGCACATCACTTTTTCTACATCTCTACAAAGCATTCGTAGGAACACTTATTCCTGTATCTACTTCATGATAATCGAATATAATCATTGTGTTGCTAGTTTCCTTTTAAATGCTAATAGAAGTGGGACTACAAGTAGGCTGCAAGTGATTCTCAAATATTTTAAGGTTACAGTGGTTCGCTATGCTGTGGCTTTGAAACCCATTCCTTTTGCATAGCAGTAACAAAGCAGAGAGTAACAAACCCCATTTGAGAAAGACTTTAGATGTTGAACATTCAGACGAATAAAAGGAATATCAACGAAATGGTGCGCACCAAAAAAGGAAAATATATATTTGACATTTGACATACTTTTCTTGTGTGTAGGTAGGAAGATTCTTGTTTAGTTTTTGCCAGTTATGTAAAAGTTACCCAGATTATACTAGGGTTCTGAGAATATTTGTGTAAAATTAAGGATATGCATATCACTTTTTGAAGCTGTTTTAAGTATATTGTACTTGAATCAAAATTGTAGAATCATTTTGATAAAATAAATAGGGTTGTATATAGAGGAAAGTCTGGAATGGGAATTTCGTTTGCTTGGAACATGTTGAGCTAAAATACAAAATCTGATGTTTAACCGACTCTTTTTCTTTTGTAGTTATGCAGTTTAAGGGCATGCGAGCACACCCCCCCCCCAACCCACACACACAGTGGGATCCATATAAACCTGAACCATATTAATGGACCGTAACGTTTGAACCAATAATGTAACTTTGGGAGAATATAATACACAATTAGGAGGTTACGTTACATTATCGATATCTCAGAGACAATTTTGGAAGTGTCCTCCACCATTATTTATACATGTTTGCACTCGTCTTACCATATCCTCTGAAGCTTTATGGAGAGTATCCTCGCCAATGTTACTTATTTCGGTTCGAATGGATTCCTTGAGAACATCAATTGTCCCTGGCCTATTCTTGTACGCTGTTACCCACAAGAAAAAAAAAATTGGTGAGGTTAGGCCAGGGGTTCTGGGGGGCCCCAGATTTTGAGATTATTCGACTATCAAAGAAACAATTTACAAGTTCCATGGTGTCATTAGATGTATGGCACGTTGCTCCATCTTGCTGGAAATAACCTTCTCTCAATTCGGTATCATCCATCTGCTCCACAAATGTCTTGAAAATACCCGTATAAGCTTCAGTGTCTCCAGCCGTATCAAAGAAAATGGAACAAACGATCCTGGAAGCTTATACAATTATCAGCAGTTGTCAGTGTTGTCAATTCTCCCAGAGCCACTGAGCCACTGAGATCATTAAAACAATATTCCACATTCTACGAACTTCCAAAGGGAAATTACAGACTACTGAAGCGGTTGATATGGATCGCGCGCACACACCCACATACACACACACACACACACACTCACACACATGTTGAGACGGTAGACTGGTCCCAACCGCGTCCGCCAAGTCACAGGGCAGATTTTGAGGTCCTCCCTCAAACTGGCGACTTCTAGCTTCTGCTTCTTCTGCTTTCTCCGAAGTTATTCGATGATTTTGGTGATGTTGGGTACCTCGGCTGCGTCAGGAACTGACGAAATTTCAAGAACAAGGACTTATCTGTGCCGGACTGGCTACAGGTGTCGGAGATCCAGGGTCAAGTGGACAGGTCGGAAAGCTCGAACTATACGCCGAAGAAACAGTCATAAATGCCCTTTGTTTATGTTACTACACGTTCATGATCGCCAGATACAGTCGGATGTCAGTTGGCTAATCTCCTCGGCTTGCTGGATTTCACAGGAACGAATAATGCCTTCATCTGGCCCTCGCTCTCAGATTTCACTTGATCGTGCTTCTCACACGCGGAATCTAAGGGCCATTTTATGCGCGATAATCTAAACGCGAGCAGCGCAGATTTTTTGAGTTACAGTATGTCGGCAAATGGGGGTTTCTATACGTTTTCCCAGACATTTCTACATAGCTCTGCCTCCCCGTGGCGTCAGCTCATCTGAAACACCATTGGCCGTGTTTTCCCGCTGTACATAGCGTGGGTGACCTTCTGCCTTCTGATAGGCTGCCAAATATCGTCTGAGGCCTATCTGTTTCCCTGTTTATCAAACTTTCTACAAAAACAAGCGCTGTTCTAGGACCTTGAACTCTAACATATACAAAAACCTGCTCCCCTTAGGTTCGGCGGACAATGGTTACTCGTAAACAGTCATAAAAATCTCCTCTTAAGAGAACTTAAGCTGCCAAGCAAGCCGAGCATATTTTACATGAGTACACATATAGGAAAATAATATATGCAATTAAACCATATATAATAATTATTATATATAAATGATAGATAGATAATATATAAATAATTATATCATAATTATTTTCGGGCTGGACGGAAGTTTCCGCCTCACTGTGCACACATACAGAAATAGATACGCGCGCACACACACACACACACACACACACACACACACACACACACACACACACACACACAAACACACGACCTTTTACTACAAATGTAGTAAGGAGGTCTTTAGGAGAACTCAAAGAACACATTTGCGGTGTATACATCCCAGCACCGCCTCGAATGTTTGGGTGTACCTATGGGTTTAGTGGAAAATAATGCAGTTAGAACCTGAAGTGCTCATAAAAGTGTGTGTGAGAGAGAAGTTCTAATTAAAGAAATAAAATTACGTGTTAGCGATATTTATGAACATTAACTTTTCTACTCCATGTTTGAAATTCAAAAAGACTAATTTTTGTTTAGTTGGTCATGTCTTGCTTCCCTTTACTCGCTCTTCTTTTGACTGTATGCGTTTAATGAACCGCCACCATTCTGATTATGAACTCTTTTCTTCTAGGATTCTGTGGTAGCATAGCCATGATTATTTGGTTCTATATTCTTCCATTTTATCTTTCGGGTTCACAGGGCTCGGTGCAGTTGACAGTGATATGCGGTGTATGGCGACAAGTGCATATTAAAGTAAGAGAGGAAGAAAAAGTTTATAAGCAGCTGCAGGAACATTCTGTCACACACATTAAGCTATGGAGGGGATAGTTGGTCTATTTCCCATCTAGAAGTCCAGAACTATTTCAATAATGACCTTTCAAATGCAGCTTGTTGTATTTTGACTACAAGATCCTTATATATTTTAATAGTTCTCGGTGCATATGTACACGTTGTTGGGCGACATATTTACCTACAGTGTAATAAAGATACACCTTAAGAAAAATACCTACCAGGGGTACGTTTAAAACGTTTATACGATGTATGTTGGCTTATGCTTCATCATTCACATATGCCAATTTAAAGAATAAATAGCCATATTATTTTAATTTTGAAACACTTGCACATTTACAAAAAACCTTCTGTTTTCGGTGATTTGTAGCGATATTTCCACCTGCCTGTTTTTCAAGTATAAAATAATACTTTTAATAATAATAATTTTAATAATATTTGTGTGAACGTATCAGATATATAAATTATGTATAAAGTGTTGTAAACCTCGAAAATTATAACCAAGAAAATACACAGGTGTAGTTTCTCCGGATTGTCTGCTAGGTTTCGGGGCAACTATAGCGGTACAAATTCGGTTGTTGCTACCCCCTTACCCTTGGCCATAAGTGTTACTGTCCTTCCTTTTTTGTATAGACAAAGAAAAGGATTTACCATTTCTGGGGATTTGTAGAAATGGCCAGTGTTGAAGACAGCAATGGCAGTCTGGCGAGGACTTCAGTAGGGAGAAGTGTTACCCATAGCAGCAACATCAAGTGATATTAAGAAATTTCCATCTAGAAAAGCGTGAGGTTCATCCGCCGATATCCAAAATATTCTCAAATTAAGATAAATATTTTAAAGCTTCGAGCATATTTAATTAGGAGTACATTCCGCGAGTACCGCCTAAATTATTAAAAACTTGCAAACATCCGGGTAACTTGACTCCGATGTACAAGTATTAAAATACTTTCTGTTCTATAACCTGAGGAAAACCCCAATTCCCAGTCCAACCACACCACCTGCTCCATAATTTAGTAGTGATACATACACTCGTCGAGGTGCACCCTGAGGACATAGCCCCTCCTTAGCCACAACATCAACGAGCACCACGACGACGAGTAACAGATCGTCGCTTCGAAGCCCGAAGGAGTGAGGGACCTTCGAGATAACGCAACAGATTATAAATTATTAGATTAAATATATCAAGATATAATTCTTTTAAAGTAAAAATAAAGTTCAATGTACCAATAACAAATTATGGGTTAATTAAATATACTGCAATCAACATAATATGAGTGTGAAAAAATGGTAAGGTCCAAAATTATATGCTACTTCTCATTAACTTGTGAACCAATCTCATTTTTATCTACCATAATTTAAAACCGTGCCATTATATATCTTACTGCTAGATCAGAATAAAGTTGGGGAATCATTGTTCTCCTATTGGATATAAAGTAGTCGATATTAAATTTTTTCAGTTACCAACTGCAAGATCTACAGGACTGTAATTTCCATGACGCCATGCAGCAAATAAATGCCCGTTGGTGTGCCGTTTTGAGATGAAGGACGACACGGTGACCCGAAGCGCGTGTACAAAGTTATCGTTTTAATCGTCTATGAACACGAAACTTAAAACACAGCACACGCATACTTTGGTTACTTTTCACGAAGTAAGCACGCTTTTACAGAAATGTAACTATCCAATTGTTTCTTCTAGGCAATACGATGTAATGCTTATAATCCACAATTTACGTTTTGTTAAGATTTGTAGTTCACATTTCCAAATCTATAAATTTCAGGCTAAAGGATCGTTTTCTGACACGCGCATTGCTATCGCGAATGTAATAATTTCACATTTACCAATTTTCATTACCTTATTCGCCTTGGAAGAAGTAGTTTCATGAAGGGCTCTTCCGATGTTTCTCTTGACCTAGGACTTGGAAATTAAGACGCACCTTAAAAACGTTACCATGTAACTAATCCAGTTAGGTTACTCTCGTGGAAATTAATAATTAAGTTAAGGTTGCCTATAAGATATAACTGTCTAACATTCTTTGGGGTTTTATTTGTCCTATAGGATAGGTGTGCAGATTTTTTCACGGATTTTGTCCGTTATCGATAAATGCCTTCCGAGCTTGTAGGCTATGGTCTAAAAGTCCTTGTGTGAACCGACGTTTCGCCTAGGCGACGGCCCACAATCCCGGAAGAAAGCTTCAGCTTATATATTTGTCACTTATGTTTGTGAATAATGAGAGAGCAGCGAAAAAATAAGAGAAGAGCTTGTTATTTTTAATTTAAACGGTGAAATAATAAAGAACAAAAATGAATGAAAAAGTAATATCTTAAGAATGGACGCGGTACGACTTCCCAAAAGAGTCTTATAATTATATGCCGAAAGGAAACACAGATGTGGGACGCCCAGCTCTACGCTGGAACGATCAGTGGGCTCTTGAAGAGAACGGAACCGGTCACAGGGCCCAATCTTTGAAGAAGATGATGATGGTGATGTTTGTGAATAAAATGAATGTTACACTATAAAATATTGTCACCCGAGCGTCGGAACACTCTATAGAGTGGGCAAGCAAGAGAAGGGTCGGCGTTCGCCCCGCCCCTCGTTTGTCTTATAGTGGTGACAAGGGGTGGTCGGGAGGAAAAAAAAACATCACTGCGCCGTCTCTTTCTGTTCCACCTGTGTTCTCGAACTTACGGGATATTTCCTCTAATTGAGAACGTTCCAGATCGGCAAGCGGATCCTATATAAGCAACACGTTGTGCAAGAGGAATCAGTCAGTCAGTGCTTAATGAGCTAGTGTGAACGGACGAGAAGACTGCGTGCGTCGGAGGAGTTTACGTAATCGCGAGTGCAAGTGGAACTTAACGGACGAACTGGTGAACCGTAATTCTGTGTAATTGGCAAGTGTTTAACTGTAAGTCGGTGGAAATAAAGAACATTTTTGAGTGGTGAAATTGGACTTTTCATTTCACGAGCCCACAAAGTCAAAGTTACATAATGTTAGAATGTGGAGCATGAGTTATTTACTCCAGGTTTATGTATAATATATAATAATTTTGTAATATAACATAATAGAATATGATAGTATATATTATTATCGTATATCTCATTGGAATTGTAAACAGTTCAGAACTAATAACCTCGGTTAGGACAGCTTCAGTAATTCAAACTACCAAATATGCGACTACATTTGAAAACTCCAAAACTTCAGAAAACTATCTACCAAAGTGGAATTTCCTAGGTTGCCGGCAAGCTGTTACATTGTTTTATACTAAAACAAAAGGTAATACGGAATAAAATATCTTCTTTAGAAAAAACAACCTCTCAGTTGCACAAATTGTAACTATAGACTTACTGTGAAGCTCATAATTTTGAACTGTGTACTCTACAAGATAAGTGAGGCCCTCTCTTCGCCATCTCAGTGCAGAAGACTCATCAAGTTTTCCAGAAATATTGGTTTATATTTCAAAATTTGAACTTTAACTCACGTTAACTGATCTTCTATTCCTTGTATACAATTTTAAGGTTTTATAAAGCACTCAGTTTAATGTAAAGTAACATATCCAGTTTAATTTAATAATTCCTTTTCATAGATTTATTTTGCATTTACGCTATGTAATGTTATTTCTATAGCTGAAGTCGCGATAAACCTATATAAATTAAGGTGACTATAAACTGTCTTAATAAATAAAGAATAAAATAATGAAGAAAGAAATGAATCCTAACATTCGGAATCATGGAAAGAGTATTTGAAATCATAAGTAGCTGGCAAATATGATCTAAAATATGTATCATAATATAATATTATATATAGAAACTGTTCCCCTTGGTCACGAACATAAAATAGCTTAATATGTGATATATCAAAATAATATGAAGTTAGCATAGGTATTTGATACTGAATATTCTGCATCTGAAGGAAATACACATTTATTATAAAAACACATTATAGCAGATAGGGCATGTATATAAAATAAAGAGTATTGACGCACTAGAAATATCGATGAACGGAGAAATAGAAATATGAGTTTCCTCAGCAAGTGAAGGTTGGAAACAGATTTCGGTTGGCTTTCTAAATTACCAACCGTACCGTACCTATCGCTCTGTACTCACTTTAATGTCAACCACCGTACGTGCTCAATACAATTGCATTGCAGCTTAGCTGCATTGCTAAACTTTCACACTTTGCGTGCTTAGGAATTAAGTAAGTGGACGCTGTGGGAATATTTCTACCAATGTTCGGTCATGAGCGTATACAAAACTTGTACAATACTTCAAACTAGAAATTGAAACCAACCAATTAGGGTTTAGAACTTACCCACCCGATTCCCACAAAATTCAAAATGTGACGATAGAAGGGGAAATCTAGGGTATGGCGGATCCGTGATTTTGATAGCTGAGACTCTCTCGGTCGGGCCGTAGTGAAGTCACGCCATACATATAAGTGCGGCAAGAATACCTCGAATACACGATACATGAATGTGTGATTTTTGATAACACACACCATTTCTCGGATGGGGGTGTAGAGAACTCACGTTATATATAAAGTAAGCGTCACAGCAAACAATGGAAACATGCGACTTAGCCACCTCCAAAGAAATCAAAGGCCGTGCACACCAATTCCGGTAGGGTCATAATGTTCTTTTTTGACCACTAGGGCCCAGTGCTTTACGAGTTCTTGGAATGGGGAACCAACATCGGTGTCCAGCGTTATCAAGCCAACTTACAGAGCATTAGACGAGCCGTCGACTCGAAACGCCCAAAGATGTTGTCCAATGGTATTATTTTCCAGCATTATAATGCCCACCCACACACTGCCAATGCAGTAGTTTCAGTAGTTTCAATGGGAAACGCTGGAACATCCACTGCACAGTCCAAAGTTTTCACCGTGCGATTTTCATGTTTATGGGTTTTTAAAATACGTTAATCGTGCGCATTCGATTAATAACGGAGGACGAAGTTTGTGAATGGCTCCAGACTATAATCCGACAACAGCCTACTAGCTTCTTCAAAGATGGATTCGACCAGCTAGTGTCGCAATGGGATAAATGTGCGAAAGGTTTAGGCGACTATTTATTAAGTTGGTAAAATGATTACCATTTCTTTACACAGGTGATCGGTTTCATTTGAATAATCCTTATACGTTGTTCCATTCATCTTAGCCCTGTACATATAAACGATTTATTTTGTGCTTTTGCACATGACTTTTCTATACTCTAGAATAAATATCCGGGAATTTGCGTTGAAAGCTTTCCATTGTATAAACATATCTTGCTAGTCAAAAAATCTACAAAATTCTAAAAGGAAGAAAATCATAAATTATAAAAAATTGGAAGAGAAATAAAAGTACTTATATAGCTGAAATCGTGTAAATACAGTGTATGACTCCATGACAATGCCGAAAATAAATTAAAACAGAAATTAAATTTAAAGATCATTGAACAAATAAGAACAATGCCAAGGAATATTTGTGTAATGATGTACGCCAAAAGAATTTGAAATGAATCGTGTCTTTTAAATTTATTTTCCACCTCTTAACGTTTATCGATTGTGCACATTTACTCAAAGAGCTAATTTCTAATCATGTAGACTCCCCGTGACTCTTAAAATAATTAGACATACATTAAAGAGCCATATAAATATATGGTATGGCGTATTTTAATCTAAATTTTAGAATTATTTATGAGAAAATAGGGAAATAGGAAAACGTAGTACATATAATGTGGGCACACCAATTGAGACCCACCTGATGAAGCAGGCACTGGAAAGACTTGGGATGAACAAGACCTGAGTAACACCACTACAGTCACAGTTGTACGGCATGGTCGAGAGATCCATAAAGACCCTAGAAGAACACCTGAGAAAGGTCGTGGCCAGCCATCAGCGAGACTGGGACGTCAAGGTGCCACTGTTCCTGCTGGCTTAGCGATCGTCAACACACGACACCACTGGGTTGACGCCGGCAAGCTAGTTCGACAGAGAACTACTCCTCCCTTATGACCTGGGTTTTGGGAGCCCCCGGTTGCGAAGCAGCCAACAACCGAGTATATGAGGAACCTCGTAGACCGTCTCCACGACAAGCATGAGATGGCTCGTCAGAATATCCAGATTGCGAGCGACCGCATGAAGACCCGGTACGACAGGCAAGCCAAGCCAAGGATTCTAGCAGGGCAACCTGGTTTGGCTGTATCGCCTACCCGGACCAAGGCACGCTACCCGAAACTTCAACAGCCTTAGCAAGGCCCCTACCGGGTGGTAAAGAGAAATAACGACGTAGTCTACCGCCTCCAGAAGGGGCCTCGGGGAAAGATGTTGGTGGTACACCTGGGTCGTCTGGCACGCTATGATGGTGCTGTTTGGGACGACCAGCCTTGAGAAAGGGCAGTGTCACCGTGTGGTATTGTTCTGCTGCTGCCAGAGGCCGGAGCCGGGCGCTCGACAGGACAGAAAAAGACAGAGAGAGCCTCGGGAACGTTCTGCCCCTTGTTGCTGCCGCTAAATTTCTCGAAAGTTCTGAGGCTTTCTAGAAAGAATGACTGGGGTGGTATAAATACCCGCAAGGTGTTAAGTGCGGCAGTTGTTTTGTTGGTTATTGCGGCAGTCGGCGATTGAACTGTACCACAGTGACCTCTTTCATTTGTTTTCGTACAGCAATACACCGAGTCAGCCTCGAAGATAGCTGATTGTCAATTTCACGCTTTTTACTACAACAAAAGTAATTATAAATTTCTGCAAACAGGATTTCCGAGAATACGTAAGCCTCGCAGACACAGTATTTTGTTTCCATATGTTTCCTTAAGATTTTTTTTTTTTTGTCAAAACTTAAAAAGATCCTTAACTTATTAAAATAGATTTCTAGTTCTTTTGGTTACAGACCCCACAAACAAGACGCAAAATTACGCCTGTCCTGGCACATACTACACATAGAGGACATAGTTTTAAACCTTACATTGTAACTTAAGCAGACACCCTGAAGTCTAATGTCTGTTATTTTTCAGGAGACGTAGATAATCGAGTCATTCTTCATGCCACATAGTTAAAGAAAATTCGCTTAAATATACTAATGTCAAATACCAACCATATACTCCGTGCAAAGTTTAAAGCATACAGTAGTTTCAAGCTCAGGAATATTCCGTATTAAATGTATTAAAATTACTATGAAATGACTGTAATTCTGTCGACTAAGGAAGATACGGCTTAAATTTCTTCAAATCTGTCACAGGCAATCACATAACCTTTGGAACTTCCGAAGGAAAAGCTACCTTCGAAGGCAACTTTAGAAGTGAACTTCATTCAGCTAGTCTGAAAGTATGCTCTTGCATACCATTTATAAAATTACGAGCTCTCACGACACCATGAAACACTTTGTTGCAGGAAACCTCTATGAAAAATGTTGTTTTCTTTCTCTGGGTACTTTACTTACTTGAGATTCTATGGATAGTACATTCCTTTTGTAATGTGTTGGTCACCAGGACTTGAAGTCAAGAATTTCTTCTTTAGTCACCAGGTGAACCGTGAAAACCCTTTTAAAACTTGAAGAGATAATTAAGTCTGCATATTGCTTGGCAAGTGTACTCTGTCAATTTTTCTTAATGTCCTCTTTCGAACACTAAAGACTACGAGGGTGCGTCAAAAACTAATGTCTCCTATTTTTCCCCCTTAAATAAGTAAGTGATGTGAAAACTTTGAATTTGGCGCAATTCCTCAAACCTTCTTCTCCAATCCCCTGCAGTAGTAACTTCCTAAGTCAACAGGCGGCAGCACTGCATCCTCTTGGAAAATGGCTGACATCGACATTCGTATTAGACAGCGTTCTGTGATTGAATTTTTGGCTGCGGAAGGTGAAACGCCAATTCGCATTCACGAAAGGCTAAACAATGTGTATGGTGATGCAACGGTGGGTGTCAGCACTGTTAGACGATGGGTTCGTCGCTGTAACGAAGTGAAGGGCAAACACCATTGGAAGATGAAAGGCGAGGCGACAGGCCGGCGACTGCAGTGACTTCACGCAACATTCAGCGAGTCGATGACATCATTCCTGGTGATCGCTGGGTAAAAGCAGGTGAATTGTGTCGCATTACCTCCCTCAGTAAAGGCAGTGTGATGACGATTATTCAACAACTGGGTTACACAAATGATTGTTCACGTTGAGTACCAAGAATGTTAACCACCCAAAACAAAAACCATGGAAAACAATAGCCTCCGAACACTTGTAGCGCTTCAATTTGGAGGGAGAGGAGTTTCTGGAAAAAATTGTTACTGGACACGAAAGGTGGGTTCATTTTTTTAATGTGAATCAAAGAGGCAGTCAATGGAATGGCATCACACAACGTCACCGAGGAAAACAACATTCAAAATTCAGCGTTCGGCAGGGAAAGTTATGGCGACAGTGTTTTGGTATACAGAGGGTGTACTTATGATTTATATTTTGGAGCAGGAATGTACAATGAATTCTGTCCAATACGTCAGAACTCTCAAAAAGCTGAAAGCACGTCTTCGCCGAGTTCTCCCAACAAAAACTATGACTGATGTTCTTCTTTTGCATGACAATGCAAGACCACACACCAGCCGTTACACCACTGCGGAAATTTAGAATTTCGAATGGTAAGTCTTACCTCACCCCCCTATACAGCCCTGACCTGGCACCATCAGACTTCCATCTGTTCGGGCCACTAAAGGAAGCTCATCGTGGGATTCATTTTGGAGATGAGGAGGCTGTCAAAATGTCCGTGCGTCAATGGCTTAGGAAGCAAGACCGTATGTTTCACCACACTGCAATACATGCCCTAGTTAAAAGGTGGAGCAAAGCTGTGGAAAAGGACGGAGGCTATATTGAATATCAAAAAATTAATCGCCAATGTTATAGTTTTCAAGCTATGTAAATTGGATTCAATTTTCTTTACAATTAAAAGAGAAAAAAAAAAATAGGAAGCATTACTTTTTGACCCACCCTCGTAGATCATAAGGTGGTAACTGTGCCCTCTTAATGGAAAATACTCATGCATTGTATCAATTCTTCCTGTCGTTACTAACGCCAACATGAGCCAGATTACACATTGATTTTTATATTGGTCAGCACAATCATCGGAGAAGACGTACAAATGTCTCATATTTGGGCTAATATATTCATTGATGTAATTTAGAATGAGTGAGCAGATTTCATTCGGACCTTTCTTAGCCGTTGTTTCATACTAAGTTTAGAACACAGATTTCTTAAATATTGAAGATAAATTACAGTATAATATCAGAAATAATTTAACTGGTCATGCACTTCCCTTTGCGTCTGCAAGAGCGAGGAACTGGATCTCATCTTGGTATTGTAATCCAATTTTTATAATACCACAGAGAAAAATGAGTTTAACAACGAAGTAATAATGTAGTGCTTACGTACAAATGTAATCCAGTTCTCTAGGTAAAACTGTCTCAGCTATATGTTTTCTATTCGTTTGATTTCTACCATCTGCATTCTTTTACCCTTTATGGTATTTAAATAACACCTTTTACTCCCTGTATTATTTTTACTACAAATATTTCACAACTAGAAGATGATATTGCCGGATAGTGTAAAAGCAACAGCTAAAATAAACAATGAAAGAAAAGAATCTGCGATAGATGTCTCCATAATAATGATAATAATTTGAACAAAAATTCCTCATCACCTGGACATGAGGGGGTTTCTGAACAGAGCAATAATTAGTGTTACGCCTTGTGACAATAATTTACTGCGGAGTTGAGGGGGTTTCATTCAAATTGATGCATGCATATAAAATGTACGTATAATTAGAACTTAATTTGGATTAAATTTAAATATGAGGGGTCTCTGCACCATGTCATTCTATTGTATTCAGGGTGGAATAAAACTCCTCTCCTACCTGAAAAGAGAGCGAAATCGTATTCGAAATTATTTTAATTTTAATACATTTTAATAATAAAATAACAAGAGATTCGTGCCTAGAAAGTAAGTGCAAGAAACATAAATGTTGCTTAGCTCCACTTATGTTTTTAAGATAAAAAGACACAAACAATACGAAAAACTCGTAATTCGGTCAATCTAAAATATTAAACTTCGCCTGCGTTCTGTGAAGGACATATTTTAGGACCCAAACATTTTCAAACATATTTTATTTTACTGCGCATCACTTCACTTTTAAGTATATTTCTATTTTTACCCTTCATAGTTATAAATTGTAAAAATAAAGCATATCAACATTTGAGAATTGCTTTTGATGGTTATAGTTTCTCCTTAAGGTAAACCTGACTTTAGACTTAAGCACATTTGGTCACGTTTTTCTCCTATCCTCTTATTCGAGTGCACAACAGGACACAGCTGTTGCTTCATGATTACTTCTTTCTTCCTGTCTGTACTTGTGCTGTACACGTACACCTAGAAATATAAAACATAGCTCCTGTGGGAGAGCAGGTTATAAGTTGGTGCAGACATATGATGGTAACTCTGCCTTCTCCATGTGTCATCTTTTTACCTTTCTTGCATATTTCTACACATCGATTGCATTAGGACTGGCCCTGATGTTAAATTCTTTTGTAAGGATTTTAAATACACAGCTACTATCACCATCATTATCATTATTATCATTAGTGTCATCATCTCCATCGCCATCATTACATTTGGAATTAAAACTGTTGTTTCTTAATGCTTGTGATCGAACCGAACTGAATTCATCAATGTACGAAATGCTTCTGTTACCGCTGTTAGCAGCATGTGACAATTTTAACTCAATTTAATGGGATTTCAACGTTGAGGTATTTATGCTGCTTAAACCCCTTAATCATACAAAAAACACATGGTTATTCATTCTCTCAGGCTCTAGAGAAGATAAAACTACCGGTTAAGCATCAGCAAGATATTTTCAAATGAAATAACAGACGAGCATTGAGGGCTCTTATATTGCTTTCTAATATTTAAAAGGGAAGCAAAATCACGACCTACATTGTTTCAAAATTTAGCGCGACAGAGCTCGCTTACTAAACATTTACAGGGTTGGTCTTGATGTTAAATATTTACTCAATCAGAAATACCTGAAATTCCCGTGATAATTCCGGTATTACAAAATTGTAAAGTTTAGTTCGCCAAGCAGATTACCCATGTTAGAATAATCAAAACTATCGCTGGACATCTCATAATGGTAGCTTCTCATCTTTTGACATAATTACCACCTGATAGATTAAAAGTTAAGTCGTGGCGAGGTCTTCCATTCTGCAGACATTCATTGAAATTTCTGCAACATTATGCCGTGTATATTACACAGTGCCTTATTTTACACTGTTGGCCGGCCGGCCGGCCGGCAGTTAGTACTGCGACAGGAAATATACGCTCTTGCCGCATCCAGTATTTAAATTGTAGTGCTTAGTTTAGCACGTGAATTTACTTAAAATAATTACATACCTTTGTCGCAGAATGAGATGCAAATAATGTCCTTGTGCTGCCACACGTCCCACACCTTCGAGGAAAGTTCCTATTGACACACGTTAATTTATCTTCTGAAAGTGCTGTAATTTCTCTTTGCAGGTGGCAAGGTGAACTTCAATATCAAATTGTTTATAAAAGAAAAATGGTTCCTCTGCAGGCTCATAGATTACTTGACGGCTTACAGGGTCACTAGATGTCTTAAACTTAAATTTTCCCAAATTTATCTATTTCATACGCAGTTTTAAAAACTTATTTTTGCGTCAAGCAAAGCCATTTCTCTTTAAGACGACATTTTCAATGTCTAACTGATTTCAAAATGGGTTTTAGGTAAATTTTGCCTTAACAGTTAGTGTGTAGTTGGTAAGACCTTGATGTGATTTAGAGTCATTCCTAATAACTTAAATATTATTCGTTGAGTGTCATTAGTTGTCCTGCTCCTAGATGTATATTATTTCTCCTTCTTCCTGTGCCCTTCCATTGCATTCCATTTTTGGAGGGGGGGGGGCAGCGAGGATTACATTTTCATTTAGATGGCTACATTTTGCAGCTCGCATATGTAATGAGATCCAATGGCGCTGTTATCATGTCTCCAGATCATATTTGTTACCTCGTCTGTCTTTTGTCTGTCTTTACAAGTTCGTATGTAGCAAGTTGACAAACAGCATTTAGGGGGTCTCTTTGAATAAGCCATTGGTATGTATTTCTGTCTTGGAGGTGGTGACACCGTTTGTGATTCGTTTATATTTGGTTATCAACATGTGAACCGGAATTAAAAATTTCTCACCTTCTCTCCTTATGGATTGTAATATGTAAAGTAGTATGGCAGTGTTAAACCATATCAAAGGTTTTCGTCAAATCTACAACAATCGTATGGAATTATCAATGGGAGAACCTTAAAGCGTCCTCAATATATTTGATGAGATAATTAATGGCATCGAGAGTGCTTCTTTGCTTCCGTCTTTTGTAAATCCAAGCTGTGAAATTCGAAATCCTGTGTTTGACTTTATATCATATTTTTCTGGGAAATATTATTCTGTTATTTTCAGTATTTTGTTTCCACTGCAGTATTTCGGATCCGATAGGTCTTCTGATCCCTTGAAGGGCATTTGTAGTGTCGAGGTATTGCAGATTGCTGGTATCATTCCCTCTTGCAGACACAGGTTTATGATCTCGTAGATACTGTGTGAGGCTTTGATGTGTTCACTGCATATTACACCTTGGTCAGCTGCCTCCCTGTTGTCCGATGTTAGCAAAGCTTTGTGGACTATGTCGTGAAGAGGTAGGTGTCTACCTGACAAACTTCCATAGTTATTGGCTCGTTAAGCGGCAACGGCTTCCTCTATGCTACTGAAACTACCATGTTTATTTTACCATTGCTCCGTTCTTTAGTCGGGTTTTATATTATATAAAATATGTCTCTCACCTTTTATTTATTTGCGTTTTATTTGTGAATTTATTTATTTTTGTTTTATCAGTTGTTTATCTTTACTTTAATATACTTTGTATTTGTTTCTTTTATTTGTTTTATCATTATTATTAATTTTTTTCACTTTCTGCAACATTCTGGCTGCTTTTTGTTCTATAAACTTCTCCAGATTCTTCCTCCATCAAACCTTATAGATTCTCGTGTCTTTCGGTTTCGCGTTACACTGCGCTTCCTATAGAACGTAAAGAACAATATGTGGTTCTGAAAAACATTCTCTGTAGAATTAGTTTTGTGTTAGTACTTTTGTTTGATCAGTATTGATCATATTTTCTTATGTTTATCTTTATATCATGTTTCTACAACTCTTTCCATTCCTCTGTATTTTTACCGTTAAATGTAGGAGATATTTTGGTATTTATGCCTTATGCCGCTCTTTCTGTAATTCATTAAGCGGTTTTCATGCCGCTTTCTGAGGTGTCTCAACGCAATCTATTCGAATAGCCATGGTCATTAAAGTGGTTGATAATAGAGTGGCCATTCATTCAAATCCAAAAATAATATAATATTTACAATTCAAAAGCCTCAAAACCTTTATGTGTAACTGATAACACACACAAAAAAAAGCTCGCAAAATATTTCTCAACCTGAATTCAGCTTAATGTTGCATGTCTGCTACGCCATGCACTTAGGGTTTAAAACTTAGTGATCTAATTCACGTGTGCTGCGACTGTTCTGATTGCTCTGCTCTGTTTTCCATATGTGAGACATGAAGGCTGATCGTTACCGGGCAGTGACTCCTTATTGTTGCTTCATCATGAGTGACAAATTTTGGGATATATCAATGTAACATTAGGATTTTAAAGAATATTAGGATTATGTTGCTCCACGAAGAACTATATTGAGTATTATGTTCTGTCGATGAGAGCGAAGCCTTCCTTTGGCATGATGCCTAGTAGTTCCTTTGTTCTGTGGATAGTTGTGTCTAGCCTGCAGTTCAGATCTTCGGCTAGAATAATTTACTTCCCGGTATTGCATCTCTTATGACATTGATTATAGTTATCATTTGCTATATTGGCTTTAGTGGGAATATGTACAGAGTTATGGTTTTTAAAAACTCAATACAGCTGCGTCTTTATCTTGATATGTGCTTAGTATTTTCCCTATTGTCGGCTGATAAAACCAGGAGATAGCACAATCGGGTCTTCCTTTTGGCTCCTGTATGAGGTATGTTATGATAGAATCAGTTTACTTCTAGGGACTTAGTTTTGGGGTTTCTACTAGAATACGGATATCATATTTGTATGTGTGTGAGAGAGAGTAGGGGGTTGTTGGCTGTTAATCCTGAAGGATTCATTCGTACTTGCACATTTCATAACAGAGGCTAGAGGCTAGAGTGTCTGGTTCCCGAACTTAGGTAACGGAAAGGTTGATACGCCCTACAACATGATTCCGTCACTTTGATTTGTGGTATCACCTCGTAGGAATAACCCCTGAATACCTTTCGTGTCCTGGATTTAGAGTTTTTTTTAATTCCATTAGGTTTTACATTTTTATGTTGACAAGGTGTTTCGCACCCTTTTCTTTGTTGTACTATTATGTAAACTGCACATGTATAGCCACGCTGCTTGTAGTCCTTAAGAAGCAGATTTACTCATTTATTCTTGGTGAACTTAATTGTAAATATGATTGTTGAATTGTTCCTCTGATTTTTAATAATACAGGCTTAGATGTTGAGGGTTTGGTTACCATTGCTGACCATGTATTGCCGACGTTGCTTAGAGATGTTTTACACTGTTGGCTTTAGTGCAGTTCATTGTAGTTTTCTGTAAGCTGGGTATATTGTGGTTACTGCATATTTAATTATAATGCATTCTTTTATCATCTCTGTGATTCTGTATGAGAGGTTTTCTACCATGACTATTTATTACTCGTTGACATTTTCTGTGATCTTTCCTTCCAATGCAACCACTGTACTCGGCTTGTGAGTTTATTAGATGACTTCTGTTACTGGTTTTTTGTCTGCATTTCCACTACAGCCGTGACTGCTTTGTTCTACTCCAGACGATTAAAAAACTGGTAATGCTCAGCATACGATATTATGCTTTGACATTTGAAAGTTAAAAGACCCCTTTAGCAGGTAGTGGTCAATAACACTGATTCCTGGCTTTGTCGACACATCAAAAGCTTCTCCACAAAAAAGAAGATTGCAATGTCACTTGACCTGTTCTGTGTTTCACTTTCGGGAGAACTCCTAGCCTTCGATGAGGCTACCTCAGTAAAACACATTGTTGCAGAACCTTAAGTATGCTCTCGTTTTGACCAAAGTATGCGACATAGAAACTCCAAAATAAAAATAAATGTGCTTCTTGGAATCTCAGCTGAAGGGTAAACCAAAATATAGATTCTCAGTTAGCTACATTTTTTTTTTAATATGTGCAAGTAAAATACCTTATAGCCCTAGAATACTAGAGGGCGTTTCTTTTAATTTTGTGGAGGGAAGTCAGAATTCATTGCTGCAGGTTTATGGATAAGTAATAATAATTTCAGGTGTGATACTGAATATCTATTATTGTATGGCGCAGTTTGGTCACAAACTGAGATGTAAGGTTATGAACATATAGGGTGACTGTTGTACTTTACTTATTTGATTTTCTTTTTATCTTAGCTCTCATAACCCTCTAAATTAGCAGGAGGAGGTCAGTTATTTCACGTATAAAACTTCACATTCATTAAGCAGTAACATAAGTGCTTTAGCATCCATATTATTATAAGTAAAATATTTTTTCAGTTATTAATTAAACATTTTATGCCATTTTCTACAGTCGGTCGAAAGTGTGTCCTATACGTTCTGCCATAGTGAATATTCTACTTTATGCATATAACAAATTAATCGATTGGCTGTATTTCCTGGTTTTAGAAATGATATAGAAAGGTAGCTAAAAGTGGCTAGATTCACTCCTTTTGCCTGTAAACATTGGTAGCTTAACAAACCCACTCACCCTATGTGGGACCCTATGGTGCTTTTTATCCCCTCTGTTGACCGAAGCCTTATTCAATTTAAATAAATTAGGACATCCGAGTTTTTCTACTCAACTGAAGAGAACTTGGACAGCAGTGTTAAAATGTTCCTCTTAAAACCTCATTTGCCAAAATCGTTAGCAACATAATCTTTGATAGCACAGGAACATGTTGTGAGAATGATATCATCATTAGTGTTGATTGAGCTGAACTTAGTAAGTTTACAACCTTAGGGAAGTTGGGTTCACCTTTATTACGTTGATGCACGCTAGCCAGCGACTTGATCAATATTCCTTTCTTTGTCAGCCACTTTGGTTACCTCTACCATGCTCTTATACCTAGAGCTCAAGGTCAAGCCATTTAATCCTCTCTCCGTCCCAGTCTTGTACTGTGTTTAGTAAAATCTGGGTTAACAATTGGCATATTCTTTCCGGTGCTGCTTGTCTGCTCTTGGCCCAAATGGAGCGCAGCATGCTTTCATCACAGAAAGTATACATAGGTAAGCTAGGTATTTACGTATTCTTTATATTCTGGTGTTATTCAGTCCAATATTTATGTTTTTGGCCCCTCTATTCTCCGAACTCCTCTTTACTGACAGCTGTGGCTACCTATATACTTAACCAAGTATATTACATTTAAAATTAATTACTCGGATGGAAAGGGGGATGAACATGTCGCATGGTACTTCTCGGCCTAATATTATCAGTTTACCGGTTCGTCTTCTTTATCCAAAGCAACATATTGCTGGTAGTTAACGTAATTATCTGATATTAGATTTCGGAAGCCAACATAACTATCCAATATAATGAAACATTTCTTTACGCCCTTACACAAAAGTTTTCCTTTGACATATTGACCCTTTTATATCGAATAGAAAATTCATATTTATGTTCTGTGTTGTCAGTTTTATCATTTTTAGTCTGATCAAACGAGTCCATATCTGGTATATTAATGCTTGTGAAACTCACTTTAAGCAACTGGCTCAGCATATTTTATATTTTAAACTAAGTCTTTCACCATATATACCACAATACTTGCACAAGTTATGCACGAGAATCCGGCTTTAAGTTGCTCCATGCCTTCATTTGAAAAAAAAATTATCATTTGTTAATATTGAAGGGGCTGTTGCAATTGGGTCGGTTACTATCTAGTCAACCAAACCTTATTGAAAGCTTATCCATTTATGGTGCATACGGGATTGGCGATCCCTTTGTCCCAAGCCAAATTTGCGAAGATATTTGAGCTTCTAGGCTTATTAAACCCAGAAGATTGCCATCATAAAATTAATTAATTTAATCTACTGTCTCTCATTAGAGGTAGCTACACTGCTATCTAACTGAAACTCTTAAGTGAGGGGTTAATGCTGTGACTTTGTGGGTTCGTAGAATAAAAAGGCCGAGTTGCAGATATTCCAAATGCTCTTTATTTGCGTAAAAATACACTCTGATCAATTTTCACGTGATAGCATTACACACATAACTACACACAGTCTACCAAGGTCGATGACATCATCAGCGTTCTGATTACATCATCAGCTCTCGTTATAACAACACTCTACAGCTGTTTACTGCTTACGACTCTGTTTGCGACTGCTCTGGCGTGTCACAATCTCTTATGATACCTCCATTGATAATTTCTAGACTGTTCTAAAACAAACCAAAAATCGAATAATCTCTATCAATTAAGAAGTCACTAGAAATTTCCATTAACCTCACTTATCTGTGTCGGTAAGTCTTTTATCTCCACGATCTTTATTTGTCAGCTCTTTGTGTACACTTGCCGCGCTATTGTAGGTAACGGGTTCATGACAATACAATAAACCAGTAGATTTCAGTGTTGAGAGCATAGAAGCCGTCTCCTCCCTGATAATAAGTCAAATCATTCAGCTGCTTCTATGGCTGGAACTAAACTGAAGGAATAGGGGTGGTCACGCTGAGAGAGGCTGCGGCGCGACTTGTCATTACTGCATGAAGAAGTACGTTCCATTGTTAGCAGTACACCCGACTATAAATAATTTGCATTAACTTGAATATTTTATAGTGAGCAAACCAAATATATTCCACTTTAACTTACACTCAGCTATCCAAACTGGACCAGGTAGGTTCTACTTAATAGTTACTTGATCCTACATATGTTCGCAATTACGCTGCAAGGAACTTTCACGGAGCTCACATTTGCTCTGCAGAGTAAACCTGCGATGAGCAGATACTTTCTGAAAAACCACGAGAAATAAATCATCTTTCCTTCTTAAATTCCCTTAAAGGCATTCATTTGTTTTCCTTTTAGATTGTAATTTTTTCAGTGAGATTTATAATTAAGAAGAAAGAAAGGTATGATAATGTTGTGCGTCATTTCTGACGATTTCATGACATGTGTCCAAATTTCAACGTATGTTTGATGATACATTCCAGCGATTTTGTACACAGAAAAGAAACAATTTATAACACATAGACCACGTAAGCAATTATGCTATACCACCTAAAGTCATTAGACGTATAAAAACTAACATAGCTCACCTACACAAAGAGAAAGGTAATTATACTAATTAAATACTAACCGTATAATTTATAAATAGTAAATTCGATGTACTATTTAAGGTACGTCGATGGCCATTAGCAGCAACTCCTACATTTAGATAAAGTAGTATTTCGAACAGTCTCTAGCATGATAGTGGGCGACAATTAAACGGTGTCATCCCAAAGAGATGGGAAATTTGAGCGTTGTAAGAAAATTTACCACAGACTTGATAAGTGTTGGAGCTGCGATCAATTTAAGACTCCTGTCTCAAGGAGAGGACTTGAAACTCTAAATCCTGCACGCTTTCTCTGAGGTGAGACTCCACATAGTACCTTCTGGAATAGAATCAGCTAGCACGCAAACTTTAACAAAGATGTACATACTGCAACAAAAGCCAGCAGATGATTTGTACAAAAGTTGAACAAAGGAATATGTCGTGGAGCTTAAAGAGTTTTAATGAAGTGCACACTAAAAGACGCCCAAGTGACAAGTTGCCGATCTGTGTGTGAAGGAAAGCTAGAATACGGACCGGAAGGAACAGAACAATAACATTACGCCTTGGCACTTCCGGCGGACATCAGATCAGTTGCCTATGAGATGGTCGTAAATCCTAAATATAGATTATGTCAGAGATGATGATGATGATGACGATGATGATGGGAACTAAACCATCTTTCCTCATTAAATTGTGCTTTGATATTAACAGTTTTCTGTTATGTTGTTAAATATATTCTAGCCCCTTCAATTGAGTTTTTGGGTAAATAAGAAGGTACGATGGTAGTTCAATTTATTTCTGCTAATCTCAAGGCAAAACGTACACAGGGGGATATTGAACATTTCATCACTACCAATTTCATATCTTCCATAAGACAATGCCTTATGTGCACCTATATAAGAGAACTAACGCATAAATTCTATACATGCAAATATACATGCAAGGTATAAAGGCATTGGGCCGGGAAAATGTCCAGCCATTAGTCACCCTTTTACATTTTATTTCCGCTCCGGGTTTGATAGTAATTTACAAGGTTTCGCTTTTTTCACTACTGTTTTTTAAACTTTATTGGCGTAATATGTTACTACGGCAGCATATACGTACCCGCATTGATATTTTTATCACCATTTTGGCTGTTTACACACCGAAAGACTTCTAATTTGTTTCGTTGTCTTAGCCCATTCATAGTAATTTTGATAAGTTTATATTCAAAACTCGTTTCTGGACTCATTTTAAATTTAAATCAGCTGTAATAATTACTTGCAGGTGATGAAACTATTGCATTATTTGTTATATTTCAGTTTTCATGACTTATTGAAATTGGTGCCACAGTTATGAGGCACCTTTTAATTGTAAAAAATGCAGACTCACTATATACTGTTTGTTGTTTTGAGCCCACCACTGGGCCATTCTGTAACACTATTTCTTGTTGTAACTAATTCTTCGAATACGCCATACACAGAATGACGATAATTTTGACTAGTGCAAAATGATTGAATTTGCCGCTGCTATGACGCCTTAATAATTTCTCATTGGTTCACTTTTAACTCACTTTTCATTACCATATTAAGTCATTTACATAATATTTTGTTTAAGTCATATTGTAGACAAGTTGAATACCTGCTTTTATAATTTTAGTCTATTATTATGGTCGTTAAACACATTAATATTATTCTCCTTCCTTTGTTTCTGCCTATTGAATCACAAGTTTACCTTCAATTGTTTCTTAATCTCATTCACTCTCCACTTTCACTGATTTTTCTTGAATATTAATATTTTAAATACAATTAATAATTTAAAATTATTTAAGATCCGGAGCTTCTTTCAAACGTAATCACTGCTGATGAAACTTGGCTACATCATTTTGATCCTGAGAGCAAACAGCAAAGCTCAGTGTGCAAAACTCCTTCATCACCAACTCAAAAAAAAAAAAAAAAAAAAAAAAAAAAAAAAACTTCTGGGAAAGTTATGTCTTTGATATTCATGGTATGGTTCATTAGCATGTTGTACCTGTACACACATCAATAACTGGACAATACTACAGCGATGTCCTGAAAACATTGCAAGTCCATATCAGTCGCAAATGACCACATTTCCGCGAAGATGGCTGGATGCTGCACCACAATAATGCGCGGCTGCATATTGCCAATGTTGTTGTTGAATATCTTGCAAAAATCAATGTGAAGTGCATCCCTCACCCTTCCTATTGTCCGGATTTGGCCCTATGCGACTTTTTCTATTCCCGAACTTAAAGAAACGCCTTCGTGGGAGGCATAATCCATCATCAGAAGCAGTGGTGAAGGCTGCGGAGGCAATTTTGAAGGATCTCACAAAAAATGGTCTCCAGCATGTCTTTGAAGACTGGCAGAAACGCTGGGACAAGTGCATCGCATTCAGGGGAGACTATTTTGAGGAGGACCATCAAAATTATGAGGATGAGTAAAGGCACGTTGTCAAAAAAAAAAAAAAAAAAAAAAAAAAAAGTGATCATTCTTTATTGAACGGCCCTTGTACTTTCCGGTGGTTTCCAGGTCACTAATATTGAATGTTGGAAGTATAATTTCCTCCACCAATGTCTATTCTTATACATATTTCTCCTTGCTTCTCAGTTTGCTTTACTGGTAGAGGATTTCGAATGGATTGACGAGATGGGATGATCTCCGCTTTGGATTATCTTGAAGCTTCAGGTCGAGAAGCTATTTGGAACAAATATCATATTCTGCTATACTTTGCTGCAACAGCCGGCGTACAAAGATGATATATCTCATGGCGCGGTGTCGGAGGAATATCCTTGGGAAATATTTTACCATATTTCCAATAAACTATTCAATTCCTTATTATACATAGTGAATTTTAATCGGGGTTGAAAATAAACAAAAGACGTAACATAATTGAATGATTTAATAATTGTCGGTTTCCTTCACAGTATTAACTTGAAATCGAGTTCCCTCACACTGATAAGATTTGCTTCGAATACGCCATACACAGAATGACGATAATTTTGACTAGTGCAAAATGATTGAATTTGCCGCTGCTATGACGCCTTAATAATTTCTCATTGGTTCACTTTTAACTCACTTTTCATTACCATATTAAGTCATTTACATAATATTTTGTTTAAGTCATATTGTAGACAAGTTGAATACCTGCTTTTATAATTTTAGTCTATTATTATGGTCGTTAAACACATTAATATTATTCTCCTTCCTTTGTTTCTGCCTATTGAATCACAAGTTTACCTTCAATTGTTTCTTAATCTCATTCACTCTCCACTTTCACTGATTTTTCTTGAATATTAATATTTTAAATACAATTAATAATTTAAAATTATTTATTTATTAAATAAATATAATGATGTTGATAAAAACAAATGTTACTTTACCTTTCATCCTGGTTGAGTATTTCGGGATGCTGTTTTTGGGGGTGCATGAGAGCAGATTTTCTTTCTTGTAGACAGATCTCCGTTTTTCAGGTCCCTCAAGCGATGTGCAACCCCGCAGTAGGAGGCCCATTGTCCGATCAGTCACCGGGAAGTTTCAGGTTCTACTGTTTACTATCTTACCGTCCTCTCCTCTTAGGTTCGGGAGAGGTCCTCTTATGTCAGCTTTCCCTTCCGGAGGATGCCCCATCAGCGGCACTGACACCAAATTTCTTCTATAAATCGCGGTCCACCTATGAACCTGGTCACAGAGTTACAGATTCCGAGTGAAGTTGCAGAACTTTTAATGCCAGTTCCTTTTAAACAGTTCTAAAGTCGGTACTGAATCAAAGCAATGTTTAACTGATTAGTACCAATATTCTTCGTGGAACCAAATGTAACTGTTATACGGTATAATCCAAGAGTACCCAGATCAATTTCAGGACGTTGAAACGCTCCCCTACTAATAACTGTCTATGCTAATTTGTATAGTGGCCATTGCCTAAGTCCTCTAGTCCCTTTTTGTATAAAAGTCTTATGCTCCGTTTTCCAAAAGTTTATATTTTCATAATTAGAGTTAAATAATATACAAATTTAAGCAATTTTTTAAATTTAATAATGACACCCGAACATCGGAATACCCGAGAGAACCAGCTGGCAGGTATGGGCCAGACGGGAAGCACTGAGGCCACGCCTACCTATTTATCTGTGTAGCGCTCACGGAGGGGATGGTTAGAAGAGCGGCACGAGTTTCTTTCTCCTCCCCCTGATGTCTGGAACAGTCGGGATGATGTCCCGAGCAGCGAAGCTTCCAGAAACGGCGATCTTTCTATATAAGGGCTGCAGTGGGCGAGTTAGTTCAGTTCTTGGCGAGCAGCCGTGAAGAGCGCCATGCTAGGGAACGGACTGGGAGACTGCGTCCGTGTATCAGAGGAGTTGTACGTAATTGCGAGTGTGGAGTGGACCTGTGACAGACCAACTGGAGGATTGCAATTGTGTGCGCTACGTAATTCTATGTAATCGGCAAATGTACCAACTGTAATTCGGTGGAAATAAAGAACATTGAGTTTGTGCAATTGAACTTTTAATTCTATAAACCCACAAAGTCGCAATAAGCTTTCGCCAAAGCAGCAAAAGTTATTAAATCTTTAAGTCTCGTTTTTCCTTCTTATTGTTCTTCTTCTCCTCCTTCTCTTCCTTCTCCTCCTCCTGCTCTTTTAGGTTTTTCAGCGTGCTCTCCACCGTAAATTATATGGGACGATGAATAAAATTGGTAAAATCGTGCTCAATGGAATCCACGGTGGCAGAGCATAAGAGCAACCCGAAATTTATGTTTCAGGCTATGGGAAAACGCCGAGAAAACTTTATTCAGATACCTCACCCTGACCGAGGTTTGAAATCGGTACTTCTTAATGCGAGTTAGCACATACCGCCAACGTAAACAAACCAAACGTTTGCCAGATTAGGGCAACTTCGTGAGGACGTTAATAACAATGATCCTTAAATATTATAGGTAGTCAACCAGCACGGTCCTACTTCAGATAAAGGTACATAGAATTTATGGTAAGTCGTCACTGTCTAGGATATTAAATATTATTAAGATCTTTAAAAATTATAATTGAATTTCAGACTTGTGCGGATTACCAACATTTCATATGTTGGTCATCCGCCGGCAAAGCGGTAAAAGATAAAGAGAGGAAGGTGTGGTGACATCATGATTAAGGTCCTGCATCCAATGTAACTCCCGGTATTCATGGTGCAGTATATATTTGCTTTCTCTTAAATTTAACGTTAAACGCGCACAAAACCGATAACATACTCTGGAAGTACTAAAAACCTTACCTGAAGTTCATGATGCTGTGACTAAAGCCCTCTGCCCATAAGGATTTTCTTCCATTTGAATTATCGCGAAACAATGTGATTATTTTTCTATGGGAGAGTAGTAGGCAATATTTGAGCGAAGCAGAAGCGCTTTGCGTAGATAGAACTTTGAGATGCAGTGCAAGGCATTTTTCACGGTTATTTCCATTGGATTTCCTTGACAAAGGACATTACAATGAGCAGTCTCTTGTCGACTAAAAAATAAATCAATTTAGGTATATTAATGTATGTTTCGTTTCATAAGTGCAAGTGTTTAGTGTTGAAACTTCATCATAGTATAGATTTTGAGGTTCCTCTATGCGTATTAAGCTATGAAATCAATATAAAGTGACATAGCTGAACTACTTGGTTGTAGGTTTCATGGTGGCATAAACTAAAACCCATTGGACTAGGAACTATATAGAAGGATAATTCGACTGTTCCCAATAAGTGGATTAAAATTGGTTTAGTGTGCTATACTAACTACAGACATGAAGTCAAAGATTGTGACCATATTATATCTACAGCATGGGCGGAACTATGGTCACTCATACGAAGAAATCGTCAGGCATTTCATAAGAAATTGACTGCTCATTGAATGAAGAATTGAATTGAATTAAAGAAATTGAATTGATTGCTCATCTTCTGAAATTTTCAAAATAATTTTAGCTTTAAAGAAAATCAAACGGAAACTTATTTAAAGACTAATGGAATGCACCTGGAGGAAAATTAAAGAAGGAAAGTACTAATGAAGGTAAAGAACATAAAATATTACTTAAAAATGTAGAAAAGGTCAAATATCTCGCATTATTTTGGTCAATCAGGTTTCCACCTGAGTATACTTATCTCTTGCAAACCCTAAGCTAAAAATAGAAATTCTGATGGTACATTGATAGGTGTATATGCACATTTAAGATAACTTATACACGTATAAATGTAAATCACCTTTTTACTTTAATTTTTATACTTTGGTATGGCAAATATTAACCTCACTACGTGTATATACGCGTGTTCATCCGCATGTCAGTAAGGAGGACGTAAAACTGTCGTACAATCTTAAATTGGAGCGAACCTATATATAAAAATGTACATATTAATTTTGAGTTATTGGCAAAAAGCGCATTAAAGATATAGAGCCATCCATTGGGGCACAATTACAAGTGGCGCAATCATGGTGGTCTCCAGTCTCTCCTCATGAACTCTTCTATTGTTTCGTATGCTTCTGTAAATTATACGTTTTAATTACGCTTTTAATCCGGCAGTGGTCGCTACACGCAAAGTTACACGGTCGCACTTTATTGTGTTACTCAGAAATTCCCCAAGATTTCCGTAATTATGAAATGCAAATTTTGTTTATAAAACAGCTTATTAATGTACGTGTAAGCAAATCTAGAGTTTTACACCATAATATCGCTTTACTGAGCCAAAAAATTAAAAGCATGCCCATAGTGAGTGTCTTCGATCCAGCAGACCAATTGGTATTTCTGTAAATAATTTGATTTAAATCTATGTGTTGTCTAGGAAAAATATAAATTAATTTTATCTTCACATCGCAATATTAAAATACGGTAGCGTATTTAGCATTTTGGTCTTCTCTGTATTACTAGTATGTATGGGACACATCCTTGTAGAAAATTTTGGTTAGTAACTTAGATATTTTCAATATTTGATACACTGGTGGTAGTATATATTTAATGAATAGTGATATATTACATGACAAAATTAGCAATACGTTACCACTATGACCACTGCTATGGATTACGCAGTAAAGTTAATACGAGGAGTACTACGCTGTGGACATAGTATGGTAAATGTAAGGAAAGAGCAATAATATAAAAATTACGCAGTGGGAGTATAAGAGTATAAGAGTTTTATAAATAAGAAATAAAGTGATATACAATGCTTACGGTCATTTTGTTGAAACGTTGAGAATTTTAGAGTTATTTTAGCTCAATGCATTTTCAAAACTCATACCGAGTATAATCACAATATTATAAATTCTGTTATATATTTCAAAAGATACAACTTCGTCACGAAAATCAGTAAACTTATTTTATTCTGGGAGCGAATAGCCTAGCAAAAAACTGTTTTTGTATGAGCTTATCCATTGTAGTGTTTTTCTTGTTTGCTATTGAGCGAAAAAAAGGAACCTTCAAGGAGAACGCTTGATGCAATGAATCGAAGGTTCATCCGTGCTGTTGTTCTGGACCTTTCAATTTTGCCAGATCTGTAAGATTTGACTTCAACATTTTTTCGCTTCGAGAGGCTTCAGTTTTCCGACTATTCTTCTAAGTGAGGCTATAAAAAGGTAGCGGAAAGATCTGCCTAGAGTTACTTCAGTTGCTACAAATGAGTTGAACAGTGACAATCGTAGTTATTACAGTGAAGACTGTTCCAGTGTAAAACTGTGTATTAGCGAAACTTTCAGTGTATCGAGAAGCTACAAGCGATGCAAGTTTGTACAGAGGCCGACATAACTATTCGAACGTAATCATATGTATTACTTATATTGTTTTAAAGCTACGCAGAGTAATCATACGTAAATACAACTGGTACAAAATAAACTTGAGTGTTCCATTAAACATGTAGACCCATAAAGAGCAACTGAAACTAATTTGCACTACAGGGAGAAATAACACAGCTGCTTTATATCTGGACATAAGTATTCGAACAGAGAACAGCTACTATTTAGTTATCATGCCCTTTCTTTGAATTACTGCTGATAATCGTTTGGACATTGTCTACATGTATTGTTTAATGACTGCAGAGTCCATACTTCTCCACTCTGTTTGAAGAAGTTCTTTCAGATAATGCTTGCTTCTGATGTGATGCTTCCTCACACGCTCCTCGAGTTCCTTCTAGATGTTCTCTATAGGATTTAAATCTGGAGATTGTGGCGTTGTCTTCAAAGTGTGAGGAGTGTTGTACACGATCCAAAAGTCTTAGAATTTCAGCAGTATGCTTTGGATCATTGTCCTGCTGGAAGTAACAATCATGCTCTAATCCCAGCTTCTGTGCAATCATTTTAAGATTGTTTTCAAGAATTCTCTTGTATTCAAATTTGTCCATGATCCCATCTATGAACACCAGTTCACCAAAGCCAGATGAAGCTATACAGCCCCATACAATCACACTACTGCCACCAAGTTTCACTGTAGCTACCAAGTCCTAAGGTTTCTACTCTTATTTGGCAGTATCCATACTTTAAGACGTCCGTCACTCTTGTATAAACAGAATTTGCTCTCGCCCAACCAGAGAAACATAAACCGTTCTTTTGGTTTCGCCACTTGCTGTTTATTCACCTTATTAACATATGGTTTCTTCATAGGAATACTGCCATTGTACCCAGTACTATTTAAAAGCCGTTCAACTAATTTTTTTTAGTTGCATTAATTTTAATTATATTTATTATTTATTCAAATATCTTATATTATAGTATAACACTGAAGCTGTTATTGAGTGTTTTAGTGTGAACCACAGTGCCAGAATATTGTTCAAGGCATACTCTAATCTCAGATGCAAAGACTCCCGGATTCTGCTTCACCATTTTTAATATTAGCGTCCTGTCTCTGGTAGTGAGTTTAAAAGGGCCGCCATTTCTAGGTTTATTTACATTTATGAATAACACTGTAGTTTTGCTTCTGTTAATGGTTTTGGCAATTTCAGAGAAAGACTTGTTTTGTTTGTACATATTTTTCACGATATTCCATCTGCCACCGTTGTCTCCTTACCTTTACGTCCCATACTACTTGAGTTCACAATCGGCTGAATAACTTTGCGTACACTGTCTCGAGGCATAGCATAAATACAACTGTTATGTGAGGGGAGCGTGTAGGGTACGTCCAACCACCTTTCTCTCTGTTCAATTGGGTACGTTGGAATACTTATGTCCTCCAATAAGAGGGATCTTAGAACAAATAGAGTACAAATTGTGTAATAAATACATTGAAAGTGACATTTTAGATATTGTTTCCGAGACAAAAAGGGTTACTGTTTACCTGTTTAATGATTCAACGCTGCCAAATAAATATTACAGTATTTATAGTACGTGGGATGTTACATGGTATATTATTCGAATACTTCTGTCGGCCTCTGTACGTGCAACAGAAACACAAAGGAACATTCTACGTTCGCGTACTAACTCTGTATTTGCAAAGAGTAAAAAGATATTATAACTTAGCTTTGAACTAACGACTCTAGTGACAAACAAAAATGGGTTTGGTGAACCTTCGTGTTGTCATTTTTGTTACAGTAGTAAAACCTGGTCAATGACGAAGTAAAGGTCATCTGTGGAACAAGCATGCAATGTTTAATAGAACTCCTGTAAGAGTTATTGATCATTTGCTCACTTTGCCTTTGCCGAAAAATCTAACAACTTTCAGACAACTAGGAGTGTTGTAATGCCAGCTGAATTGCACTTATGGCCATGTTTCTGTTTTCCGGAGAATACTCACATTAGTGCAGGACCCTAAGCGTACTCTCCTTATTATCGAAGTAAGTGGCTTAAAAATTAAAAAACAAAAAAAGCATATAACTATACTCAACAATACAAAATTCAGGTAAAGGAAAATCCGGATTGGTAACGTATAAGTATTTCAGTAATTGCTGTTGTGAAAAATGTTAAATAAAATACTGATAAGTGTGGCCGCTGTCGGGCATGCATTTTGTATTGCTTGCAATTTGGACTTTTGCGCTCTAAGTACGAAAGACTGATTGCATCCCAACTGTTTCACCGCCTTTTCTCTGTTACACTGTTTACGTCGTGCTATAAGAAATGCCGTCTGCTGTCGAAAGTTCCTGAACCTATAAAGGATATATTTATACTTGGACAAACAATCCTTAGATAAATTCCAATGCACGTATAAATTTGATGCTGAATGATAGGCTGCACAATGATACATCCCTAATCAAGTTACTAACATATTTTAAATACAATTATTTTCTTTATGAACGACTGAGTTGAAATGTGATATTGCAATGTATATTATGTCTTACAGCTAGAGCTGATTAATTTATAGAACAACATATCATTGGGAAAGTCTAGAATATTTGGACTCGAATTTTACAGTGCACATCCAAAGAGCGACTACTCCAATATTATTGGTTTTCTTAGTCCCGTTGTTTCATTCAACACAGGTTTGTGAACAATTTTTACTGGCCGAAAAGATTAAAGAGCAAAAACATAGATAAAGGAAACAAGTATCTCGCGCACTGCAACCTCCACACACATCTATTGCGGCTAACATCCCCTTAAACGAAGGAATGAAGTGAGGCAGCCGCAGCAGGACACAGGATCCCTTGCAGACTACCACAGGGGCATGTCGACATCCGTAACA